>JAVFHQ010000040.1:0-257821 GCA_035135055.1 Oleoguttula mirabilis | reverse complement strand
CCCCCCCAAATCGAATCCTCTGACCTACTACGGGCAAACCACATGGCTAGGGATAGCGCTGGCATGACTCCGTACAGGGGCCCCCGCAACCCCCGCGAGAGGGTGGAAGAAGCCTTGCTACTGTCCGACGCAAGTCCACTGCCGATTGTGAAGGCCATTCTCACGGCAGGCCGTGGAAGAGGCAGGCTATTTGGGGACTTTCCCAGCCGTCGCAAAAGGTTGAATGACGGTTGAATGTCAGAGTACGATTTCCGTCTCTGATTCCGGACTTCCTTGAAAAACCCGGGCTCATCAGTCACTTCTCACTGTTACGCTTCGAAACTACAAAGAATGTACAGCCAAAAGCGACGATCGCGGCCCCTGTGGCAGTTGGATAGTTCGGGGATGAGTTGTTTTGTGTCGGAGTGTGAACGGACCCGTGCAAGGGGACTGACGAACAACAGCACACCCCCGTACCTACGTTGGCCGGCGGCGTCATGTACAGCTTCGACTTCCAACTCCCTTAGACAGGCTTCAGGGCTGATGATGATGACTTCCTCACCCCCGTCATGGCTATTCGGTGGGTTTAGCTTGGGGCCGCGAGAGTGTGCATCGGAAGGTATGCTTGGCCCGGGGCTGTTACATCAGACCATACACCCACTGACATCTCTTGCGCTCGGGACGCGTGTTATAACCTCGGATTGGGCATCATCCTTGGGCGGGCTGGGGTGGGACGTGCGACATCGAGCGCGTGTGGACGGGTACTTGGCAATAGGATCCTGCGGGGGCTTATGAAAAGAAAATGAGAGGTTTGTTGTCGGTGTTATAACGTCTGTGAGAAATCGGAATTCTCAGCCAGATGCTGACCGGTGGGAGAAGCCCTGATACGTATCCAGTCCGAAGGGGACAAACGATATCTGAGACCTAATGGGTTCTAGTATTCTTGTCATAGGAACGTCAACGTGAGGGGCCGCGAAGAGGTCCTGGAAGCTGTGTTGCGGGGATCCAGAGGTGTTTTGACTTTTGCCGTAGCAGAGTGTAACGGGGGCCCTCCGTCATTCTCACCAAGGAAGCCATTGCCGCAATAGGTCGGGTTGACACCCGAACGGCCATTTGCTGCTGCGACTCTCCGACAGTGTCTCGCTGCGTGGTTCTCTGGTAGGGTCTCTACTGGGATTGACGGGTGACAGGTTTGTGATGCTGCGGAGGCAGGCTTGGAATCGAAGGCCTTCAAGGCCGACCCAAGCACTGTTGCGCCGCCCGTATGCTGCAACACATTGTATGCACGATGGGTCATGACTTAGAGCAAGCTTGCGAGCCTGACCTCAATGACCGATATGCAAAGATGCTATCGCAGTACTTGTATGTCATAGTGATGTTGTCGAGCGCCTCATATTGCACTTGATCATTAGCTGCTTCGGGGGGCTGTCACTGTTGAATGCGAAGATGCCCGTGCGAGAGATTTGAGGACTCGAATGCTGAAAAGATTGTCTTGCTATTGAGGAGGAACTTGGAGAACGGAGGACGAGCTGGATGATTTGGGAGGAACAGAACGTGTAGACAGTGTTCACTTAAGCCTTCGAGCTGCCACGCCGGTACCTGTCGGGCCTGCATGCTCTGCCCAATTGATGATGCCTAATGCACTGTCGTGTCCGTCCTGAGCTGTAGAGCAACTTAAGCGGATGGTCGATGCGGCCGGGTGCTGTAATCCAATGTTTTCCCAGGGAGACAGCTCCAGCCTCCAGAGCTTTGAAGCGACGGGAGTCTCGGCTTTAGGGCCGGGAAAGACGGGAAGCACATCGGGCTACCTATCACGCGGATTTGCCACCCCCAGACCCCGCGTTCCCCGTACTATTAGCGCCGATGCATATTTCCAGAGGTACCGACGGTCGGGAGGTACCGAGTACCGCATTCCACCAACAACGTCGGCCCAACCAGAGCCTTGCTGACAAGTACAATGAACGCAGTACATTCCTTTCCTAGCGATACGCCGCTCACACCACCGGGCCCACGAGCACGAAGCCGACTGCGTGTTTGATGAACAACAATGAAATATCCGCCAGAACGGGGCATTTGAGAGCAGGGCGTTCAAGAGGTTGTTTAGGCAGGTCAGCTAGGTAGTAATACAAGAGTCGCTTTTACGAAGTATTGCCTTGATTGCTCTGCAGCCTGGACATCCCAGCGTTGTCACTACAGGATCTATGATGCGAGTCCTGGTAATAATGCTGCTACTACAAAGGCCTAGGCGGTGCGGCAAGTGGTCAGGGGGTAATCATCCACGCGGTACGTACAATACGTACTGCTCGCCAGCGACAGACTTCGCCCACTTCGCACAGCCCGCCCGTGTCACTGTTACACAAAAATGAGGGGTAGGTACTCGTGACCACCGCAAGCAGAAATCCAGGAGGCGGCGCCATTAGTACCTCGCCCCTTCCTCTCGCCGAACGTTTTCCTCTTCCTCTTCGTACCACGCAAATCTCAGCTTAAACCACTTTCGTGTGCGACTTCATTCTCCACGCGCTGAGCACGTGTTTTTCGACCTTTACCACGGTCCTATTACTCGACACTTCAGTCAGCAAATATGTTCTCCACCAAGATTCTCTACAGCGGCGCCGCCCTGTACGCGACGACCACTGCCTTCGCTGCCGTGTGGATCAGCCTGGCGCTGCCCATTCAGCACAAGACCGTGGGCCCGTACAACATCCATCGCATGGCTAAGCGTGCTGCACGCCTGCCATGGAAGCGTCTTCCCAGAGCGCTTTGATCACTGGGTGCGTCGTCGTCAGTTTTTGTTTTTGTTTTCAAATGACACATGCTGACACGTGCAGTAGCGATGCCAGTGAAATGGGCTTTGCGGTCGCAAAGGCCCTTGCAAGTCGAGGAGGTTTGCACTTGTACCTCCTCGACCTCAGTCCTCCATTGGAGGATGTGGAAAACGCGACCTTCCACCACACGAATGTATATTGGACTCACGAATATATTGGACCATGACTCTCTCGAAATCGAGATTTCAGACGGTTTTCGACATCGAAGGACGACTGAACTTCGTCATTGCAAGTGTCGGCACCGTCGAACGGTCCTACTTCTACGAAACAACATGCGGCGGGCAAGCCGCCGCCACCACCGGACCAGACGGTCATCAACATCAACCTCCAGTCAGTGCTCAACACCAGCTGGCTAGCTCAACGCCACTTCATCGGCAATCAACCAAGAGCGACAACAATAATCTCGTCATGACCTCCAGCGTCGGTGGCCTGTACCGCTGCCAGGTCTCGCCTTCGTGCTGTGCATCTAAGCATGTTGTTGCCCGCAGCCCGGCTTATGCGCAGCACCGCAGCCGGCTACTACAGGCGCGCCCACCGAGAAGATCTCGGAGGCTGTGCTCATGCTCGTCGATAGCCATGATGACGGTGGCACGCCTCTCGACCGCCCCGCAGACGGTATTGATGGTGTCACTGGCAATGGCATGACCAAGGCTCTGAGGGAAGGCTGTGGAGCTATCGGGCAGGAAGCACTATTACGAGGACAGCAAGCGTAATGCAATGCCCACTCGGCATCTGACATGACCGCCACTGACAGAGGTTTACGAAGAATAACGAAGAAACGTACCCAACATTTCCTTTCCTTCCCAAATGTCTACGCACGTGATGTGATGCCACACGTGACCCTGTGGCACCGGCGCGTCCGCGCTAGTCGTCAACATCAACACGGAGTACATTACCCACCCAACCTGCCTTGCCTACATGTCGTGTCCACGCTCGCGACTTCGCGGCATCACCCAGGTGGATGTCTGTCCAGCCCGAACCAGAAACACGGCTCGGCGAGCCTTGCCCGTGCTATCGTTCGGCCAAGCAGACGCACCATAGTAGTCCGTGCGAGACAGCGGCGGAGATCAGGTAGGGAATGAGTAGTGCCGTCTTGTATCACATACCGTTGTAAGCAATGACGAGCCTGCTGCGAGGAGCAGCTTTCATTACTGGAGCCGGCTCAGGTAGGCAGTGTCACCAGCTTCTTGACCAAGCCCTTCTAAAGTAGTACAGGCATCGGGCAGTACACCGCATACGCATTTGCCAAGTATGGCGTCCGCCAGCTTGCGCTATGTGACATCAAGCCAGAGGCACTGGAACAGACCAGCAACGAGCTCAAGAAGAACTTCCCGGACGTCGAGATACTCAGCATACAGATGGATACCAGCAAAGAAGATGAAGTGAACTCGGCAGTCGATCAGACAGTGAAGAAGTTTTCCCGCCTGGACATCGCCGTGAACAACGCTGGAATAAGTGGCGGAGGACCGACCGACCAGCTTGAATTCGAAGATTGGCGCAGAGTCCTCTCCATCAACCTCGATGGTGTTTGGCTGTGTCAGCGAGCACAGATACGCCAGATGCTGAAGCAGGAACCGCTGGATCCGCTACCTAGAGGGAACAGAGGTGTCATCGTCAACGTTTCCTCGATGCTCGGGCTTGTAGCGTCCGCACCGGCGACGCCTGCGCCGGCCTACACAGCGAGTAAACATGGTGTGATGGGCCTCACGAAGACTGATGCGACTATGTATGCCTCACGTGGCATACGGATCAACGCTTGTTGTCCTGGATATGTTGCTACGCCGCTGCTCAAAGATGCCACGGTATGTGTTCCTGCTGAGCGGAGGTGATGATGATGTACGCTGACACTGCTGAGGCCACTGGAGTGATGGCAGCAGAAGTCGCCAAAGTGCCTCAGCAAAGGCTCGGAGAGCCAGAAGAAGTTGCGGATGCGATCAGCTTTTTGGCTAGTCCGATGTCCTCATTCATGACCGGTCACGGCCTCGTTATCGACGGTGGTTATACATGCCAATGATTTACGTTGTTCGCAGAGTACAGTTTCTAGTCAAATCCTGCGTCCTCTTGTCCCTGGTGTGCCATTCGCCTTCATCTTGCTCTCTAGTGTAGTGTGCCAGAGAGCCATTGCCAATCAGATCGACATGCTTGCCCGTCAGGTCGACAGTGCTATCCCAACGCGCAATATGAAGAAGCTTACCTTTGTAATCGAACAGACCAGGTCTGGCCGGCCACCGCCAGTAGTTGAGGCTGCCAGCTTCGGCTCAAATGACCTGGTATAGCAGTGACTTTATACGTCGCAGGCACATTCAGGGTATTCGTTCTCCTACAAAGCGAAGGTCGCAAGGTCAGCAAACGTCCTGCGAAGGTGCAGGAGGGCTTCCCGACAGTATCCGTACCCATCACATCCCTCTACTTCGGACTTCTCTTCGTAGATGACAACTCAAAGTTCTGGAAGTGCCGCTGGATCTTGTGCGCAGAGAGCAGACCTGAGACGCTCGATGGGACTCGGGAATGAGGGCAAAGAGACTACCGCTAATGATCTTGCGCTGCACAACAGGAGCATGTGAGTGGCCTCGCTATAACCTCGCTCTAACACCTCCCACCATCTCCTTCTCAAGGCCAGGAGCATCCCTCTTCGCCCACTCCCGCATAATCTTCCGCTGTATCTTACCCGAGGCAAGCTTGGGCACCTCGTCCACAAACGCAATGCCGCCAACAAGCTGCTTGTGCTTCGCCACCTTCTGCTTCATATACGTATGGATGTCCTTTGCCGTGAGTGTGCCCTTGGCGTGGTCTGCTAGCGAAACGTAGGCTCGCGGCCACTCCTCGCCGTGCAAGGTGATGCCGACGACTGCTGCGTCTGCGATGTCGTCGTGTTCGAGGAGGACGGCTTCGAGCTCTGCGGGTGCGACTTGCAGGGCGTTGACTTTGATGAGCTGGGCATCGTTAGCATCGTGCATGGTACGCGGCTCTCCGTTCGAGACGTACTTCTTTCTTGCGATCGACGATCCAAAAGAGCCCTTCCTTGTTCACGATCGCCACGTCTCCTGTCTTCAACCACCCATCACTGCTGAGCGACTCCGCTGTTGCAGCATCGTTTTCAAAGTAGCCCAAGCACACGTTCGGTGCACGGATGCACATTTCACCAGGCGTATCGTACCCGACCTCCTTCCCATCGTCGTCGAGCAGCTTGCACTCATGGTTCGGAATCAGTTTTCCAACCGTGCCAGTATCTGCCGGCTCGAGCTGCAGTATAGACCCGCACGTCACCTCCGTCATGCCCCAGCCCTGCTTCACCTCGACATTGAATCGCCGTGACACCGCATTCTGCAATTCTTTGGACATCGGTGCTGCGCCGCACAATATGCCTTTCAGACTACTGAGGTCATAGTTGGCGGTCTCCGGACGCTTGGTGAGCATGATCATAATGGGTGGCGCTACTTGCAGGTGGGTGATTGCATACTGTTGTATGCATTGCAGGAAGTCGGTGTAGACGAACTGCTTCATGATGTAGATTGGTATGTCGAGTTTCGTTGCAATCAGGTTGGCGTAGAGCTGGCCGTAGGCGTGGTAAAGCGGTAAGAAGCCCACCCACTTTTCCGTCACCTTCTCGCCGAGTGCATGCTTTGGCCACCGTACAGCAATCGTTTGCATGACATTGGCAATGAGATTGTGGTGGCTAACGCAGACACCTTTGGGCAGGCCCGTGGTTCCGGAGCTATAGTTGATCGTCGCGACTGTCTTTACGGCCTCTTCACCCCGAAGCTTCTTCCATTGATATGACTCTGCTTCTTCGGAGCTGGCCAACATCTCTCGCCAGTCTGTAACCCCTTCCAACGTCGGACATGGCTGGTCATCGAACTGGAATATCCGCTCCTTTGGTAGTCCTGCTGCTTTTGCTGCTGCCAGCGCATTTCGCACCATGCTCGGATGCGCAAGTATGCATACCGCCTCTGTGTTCTTCAGCTGGTGCGTCACCTCCGGGACGGTGTATATCGGGTTCACGGCGCTGAAGGCTCTACAGCTGCCGACAATGCCAAGATATGCGGCTGGGACGAAGATGTGGTTTGGTGTGTAGATCATAACGATTTCGCCATGCCTGATGCCCAGCCGGTCGAGGCCAAGACCGAGTCGCTTCACCCATTGTAGAAGCCGTCGTGGGCTGAGATGATGCTGTGCGTTCGCGGCGTCGTGCCAGACTGGCTCATCTGAGACGGGTTGGCCTTCAGGGAAGAGGTACGTGAGGATGTCGACCTAGTTCGCCGGGTTAGCAGCCATGTGCTTCTTGACTGGTTGCCAGGGCTTGACTCGCCTTTGGGATGTCAAGCTCTGGCAGTTCTGACTTGATGATCATCTCGACGAGTAATTGCCGCGCCAATGAATACAGTAGAGACTGATGTTGCAGGCAGGCGAGTGTGGAAACAACGAAACTGAACCTCACTTGACCTCTTGCTACAGCGGCAGCTCACACCAGTACATATCTCCATGGCTGGCACACGGAGCCTACATGCTGACGGACGCGCTATAACCGAGGTGAGCATCCACGCGTGTCAGATGAAGAGACTCGACGACTCGACGTCGACGCGGGGTTTGTTCGTCCCCCAGCCGGGACCCTTGCCGCTGAGGTGAGGAGAAGTAGAGCCAGGTTGCGCCATATAATAGATGATGGACCGGCTCTCGACGTACGGATCTCATAAAAGGGATGTGTCTGTTCGTGAGCAGATAGTCGGTCCTTTGCTGGTGGCCAAGCAAGCCGCCATAGCACAGACATGTCCGTCCTCACGATCAACGACTTCTTCTCGCTAGACGGCAAAGTCGCACTGGTTACTGGAGGTTGGTCAGCATCTCATTGAGAGATAGTGCACACTATAGCAAGCTGACATATGTCAGGCTCACGAGGCCTCGGACTCCATGCGGCAACAGCCTTCCTCCTATCTGGCGCGAAAACTGTCTTCATCACCGCCCGCAAGGCCGGTGGCGAGGAAGGCATCGACCAAGCTGTCGCCCGTCTGAACAAGCTCACTGGCATCAAAGGCAGAGCTATCGGCATACCGGCCAATGTCGCCCAAGTGGAAGACATCGAGCGCTTGGTTAGCGAAGTGAAGAGGCACGAGCCGAAGCTCGACATCTTGGTCGCCAATGCAGGCGCATCCTGGGGCGGACCATTCGAGCCAACACCGGACTGGAGCAGTCAGAAAGTGCTGGACGTGAACGTCCGCGGCGTCTTTAACCTGGTGCGGCTCTTCACGCCAATGCTCTCGGCATCAGGCACACCGCAAGATCCGAGCCGGGTCGTTGTGGTCTCGAGCACAGCAGGCACGAACGTCCCTCACGTGGGTGACCATGGCACTATCATGTACTCGGCTTCCAAAGCTGCAGCGAACCATCTGGCGCGAAATCTAGCCGTCGAGCTAGGGCCGAAAAACATCACGACCAACACCGTAGCGCCAGGCTTCTTTCCATCGAAGCTGGCCAACGGCCTGATAGAGTTTTTGGGCGGGCAGGACGAGCTCGCGCGCGAGAACCCGCGTGGCCGGTTAGGAGAGCCAGCGGATATCGCGGGTGTAATGCTCCTCCTCTGCTCAAGAGCGGGCAACTATATCAATGGCGAGTACATATCGGTAGATGGAGGTGCGCGATTAGGCGCTGGTAGGTTGACGAGGTTATGATAGCGTATGTACGAAAGCTTCACTTTGCCACTGGCGAGTCTGCGGCTTGCACCATGGACCAGCCCTCGACCTGCGGACGTGGTTGTCCCGTTCACAGGAGTAATGTGTATGGGCTTGTCACGCCCTACAACAAGAACATGATGATCGCTTTCACCTTCCTCGCGCAGACATTCTTCGGCTGGGCTCTGTACGCATCCGTGGCATTCACTCAAGGAGGCATCCATCAGCACGACCTTGGTAAGTCAGACGGCCTCGTCAGTGTCGCTCGCTATCCTGGTGGGTCTCTGACTAACGCCATTTCTGCCTCGATTCTGGCGAACACTCCAGCCGCAAAGGCCACCCCGGCCTGTTCCTACCGCTGTTTTTACAAGCGGGCGGCATCACCAAGATGGCAGAAGCATTGCTATAAGCCTTCCCGCTCGGTACCATGGCGCTTGGGGGCGTGTCTGGTGTAAAATTTAGATTCTAGCTGCTGCTGGGAGCGCGTATCAGTGGGCCTACGCTAATGGATCAAGTATTACTGCGTCACCGTCGCTGGCCTTTTCGATTTTGGGTTGATCATGTGCTTGCTATGTGAGGAGTCCATGAAGACAAGGCATGAGTGATGGGGTGGACTGTCCTAGTGACGTCCCTGCTCCTCCGCACAGTCTGCCCGTCGGAACCAACACCCCAGGACCCGCTGCAGCTTCGTTCGTAAGAGTGGCCCGTACTACACCGCTCTCCTCCAGCTCATGCATCTATCCCTGAACCCTTCGCGTCAGCCCCCAGCTTCATGCTGTGGGGTCGAAATGCCACTTGAAGGCTGAGTGGAGCGGACACTCCCCTTCCAGGCCATGTTGTTCAAAGAAGCATATACCGCCAGCGTGGTTCAGTAGGTCGAATAGTGCACCGAAATCGCCAGGCTCGCTGCTGAGGCGGTAGTCTCTCCTGTTGTGTTCGAACGGTTCAGGGCCCTGTTGATCCTTTCTGGTGAACTGCACTTGTAGTTCGACTTTGGAAGCAGTGATCTTGAGTTGGCGCCACGAATCTTCGTCCGAATGCTCAAGGTACTCGTAGCCGTCCTCGGATTCGTACTGCCGCGGTCTGTTGACGTGCAAAGTCATGTGTCCTGGGTCCTTGCTGTCGTCGTAGGTGTAATGCCAGATCTCGGCACCCATCTTCCGCATGAGCTTCTCAAGGTGTGGGTTGAATACCGGGTAGCCGTCAGGGTCGAGCTCGAGCGTGGGAGAATGAGCGAGAAAGCGGGCTCGCTGCAGACGTATAGAGTTGCAGATGGTGTCCTTGAAACCCTTATTGACCAAGCACGCGTTGTTGAGTCTCTTCATGCGCTTCTCTTTCGCTGCGTTGCCGGAGCCGTGGGGCGGAAGATGGAGGAGGATCATCTCGAGCAGTTCTGGGGTCTCGAAGACCTGGTCGACGGGCGGTGACATCTTGACGAAGGTGATGGAAATGAGGATGATGCGACAGGTTCGTCGGTGGATCGCTCTCGGACGGCTTGTCAAAGCACGATCGTTGCAATTCCTCCGTGCAGGTGACTCGTTCTGCACGAACGCGGCGTTTGCTCGAAGCGTCCCCAGCGAGGATCGACTGTTGTGTCACGAGCAGATCGAAATTCGACGTTCACATGATGCAGCTTCGAGTCTTCGACGAACCCTTGCCGGGTTGTCACACTCTGGGGAGCGTTGAGGGTTCTTGTGTCTCGAAGTGCGCGAGGCAAAGCGATCGCAAGAGGAAGCGGATCTTCCAAGCCGTGTCTGTCGATCGAGGCGGTATGCGATTGTATGTGCGAGGTGCATGCACGGGTCAGAAGACAAAGCGGGCTTTCACAGGCAACGTCGGGAGTAAACGAGAGGGCGGACCCAATGCTTGGCGGATTATCGTTTGCCGAGTGCTCGATCGAGGTCTCGATGGGTACTCCTTTGTCGTTTGGTAAGTGACATCGACATGCGGTGCGACGTGTCCTGTGCGAAACGATATGCCGATGGCACGGTAAGCCTATTACCCGACGTCGCCTACATGACGCTTCTGCAGGCGTCTGATCACCCAGTAATATGCACCGGCGGTCCCTGGACATCGCAACACACGTCCACGATAGTGGTGGCCTGCACGGGTTTCATGAACCGTTTACCAGCACCATATCCTGAGCCCAGCAAGAGTGGCAAGGAACATACGCTTCCCTTGCTGTCGGATTCGACTTTAGATTGGCCACGCCGTGGCGTGCAGCTGCTGTCCACACTCGGTACGCTCCAATTCCAGGCTCAGGCGTGGGCGTGCTTAGAGGGAGACGACGCGATAACGTCGAGCGAGTCCGGGATGATCGCTGGTGTTACGACACGCAGCTGCAGGCACTCCAGATGGTCTTGGGTACACTTCGGATACCTTCTTCAGGGATGCGGCGCTCAACTAGCTTTCCACAAGCCTCTTCCCGTGCGGAGCCGATGCCCGAGAATGTGAGGCCTTAGCTATGGACCATGATCTGGAGATATAGAGACGGGCCCTGGCTATTACCAAATCGGCTCCCTGCCGAGTGGTGGTGGCAGTATGGCTAGGCCCGCTGCAGGTCGGGCCATTGTACGATGCCGTAGCTGCTGGTGGCAAGTATACTGGCCCCAGCTGCGCGTCTGCTTGTGGGCTACCTCCAGTACATCGTGCAAGATCTGGGCTCTGCCAGGCTATCGAGAAGGCCACACGACCACGGTGGCTCTGGACATACTCAAAGCCCCCAAAAGCCGCCGTTAGCCAGCCTGGAAGCATGGCTTCCAAGGATAGTCGGAGACCTGAGTAGATGTAGAGTAGCCCCTAGTTATACTCAAGGCGGCAGCTGCTGGCGGTGAGTACGGCGGCTATGCCTGTGTTGCTGGGTATGGGAAAATGTTGCGCCATTTCCCGTCTATCATCCCCGGTCCGGTCTGCGCCGAGTGACAACTGAGCCTGGCCGAGGCTTCAGGCTTTGGACTTCTGGGATGATGCTGCCTGCTAGCGGACACCGTGCCATCCTGCCCTCAGAGTCTGACTGCCGGCCATGGTGGGTGCACAGCTAAGCATGCAGTATCTCTGAGTGTCGTAGAAGGCTGGACGTCCTGTTGGCGAGTTAAGTGGCGTTTTCAACAGTATGGCTTGCGAGACGGGGCCTCTTGTACCCTTTGCAGCAGTATGTGCTGTCACGTCTGCCGGGAGGTACGCGGGCTCTTTCCACCCTCGTGACTCCCGGATATGCCTAGCTAGGATGGACGTTGCAATCGAAAGCCTGAGGTACGGTCATCATTGAAAGTGCCAACGCAGAGCCGATAAGGTAGCATCGACGTACTCTTTGGTCTGGCGCTGCTACTGGTAGCGACTACAGCGGCTTCTCAGAGGACCTGGTGTGATGAAGGAGGCTTCAGTTCTCCCGTTCAGTTCTCCCGTGGATAATCCACGCTATTGGCACCCGCCGGGTAGTACACGAGCTGAGGCTACCCCTGCCATATGGGAGGTCTTGGTGCCTGTCTCCTTCTACAGCCGCTTGTATCTGAACGCTGACTGTAGATGTTGGTTCCAATCCTGGCTGGAAGTACCGCGTCTCCGCGAGTACGGCAGCTCTGACCAGGGACCGTCATCGGGTTGCGATCCTTGGGAGGTATGCCACATTGCTATCCGAGCTGGAGCTGGACGTGTTGGAGGATCGAAATATTCCACGGGCGTGATGAGTATCTCCGAGCTTTGTAGAAGGTCAGTGATACTGACGGCGAATACAGCGGCTTATCCCAACGGCCCGGACTTCGAACAAGCTGTTACCTCTCCTACGTACTGATCATGCTCTGCCACCTGCCGGGCCATATGCTGCCCTGAGCCTGCCTCGGAACGTCCGGAGATGCCGTCAGTACTGAGACTACGGCTATCCTCCCGCCTACTCCTTCAACCAGAACGGAGCTTGGATCCGGCCATAGGACATGTCGCCCCCGCTCAGCTTAGCCCACCTCTCATAGTGGCCCCTAATCAGCCAGCTCATGTCGAAGAGCTGCCCCAACGTCGGCACCCAGCCGTCCAGGTCGTAGAGCTTGTCCTGCTTGTACCTGTTGTAGCTGCCGCCTTGCATGTAGTGGATCTCCACCGCCACCTCCCGGCTCGTCACCCATGTCTTACGCCATGAGGCACCCCAGCTCGCATACTTCTGCAGACCCTTCTCTTCGACAGACCGAAACCCGCTGTGGTTGTAGAGAACAATGCGGTAGGTGTTGGTCGCCGCAATCCAGTAACGCGGTCCGAGTTGGAAGCCGGCCTTGGCCACGATCGAGGAGAGGAGTGGGTTGACGGTGGTCGGGATGCTGTCGTCATCGAGCATGTATTCGAGGAACATGGCTCTCATCAGACGTGGCGAGCCTTCGATGGTCTGCTTGAACAGTAGGCTGACGCGCCGCAGGACGAACATGTCTCCGCGCGGTAGGTTGAGGAGGATTGCTTCGGCTAGCTCAGGGACGGCGAACGTCTTGCTTGCCATGGTGGCTGCGGAGGAGAAGAATGCTTGCTGCGTGCTGTAAGGTGGTCTTTGTTCGGGCCAGCAGTCTCTCTGCTGTCAGCTCCGCTGTAGCGGGTGATCTATATGCTGTCAATGTCTGTGCTCGCAAGTGGACGCGCCAGGAAGCCACTGACCTCTTGTTGTATCGGACTGTGGACAACGTAGTGTGAGTCCAAAGCAGGATGTAGTACGCCTGGCACTGATTACGAGCTCATGGGCACTCGACCTCAGACGTGATGCGCCGAGAGGGAAGGATTGGTCGATGTAGTAGGGAAAGAAGGGAAAATCAACGCTGGCGAGATATAGCTTGGCAGGCACGGACTCCGCCACGGCCGACAGCGATGCCTTTCAGCTTATGGGTCAGGATGTCCGCCATGCACACGTATGTGCGCCCAGCACCGACGTGAAAACCACAATCTAGACCTCACACCCTCCCCTTCCGGAGGACCCTATTCGGCACATCAACATACTTCGCCCATCATACGTGCTGGACGCATTGTACGAGCGGTCCAGGCGGTCGTGCAGCAAGAAGTGGCCGGCTTTGATACCAGGGATGTCGCTGCCAGCGGGTCAGCAAGAGCAAGGAAGAGAGGGATAAGAGACGAAACACACAAGCGATCCACGCCTTTGCCGTTGTACTCCGTGTCGAGCAGCTGATTGACCTTGGGAATAGTGAGCAGCGAACACAGCCACGGGTACTTATCGTCGTGCGGGCGAAGAAGCAAATGTTGGCATCTACACATATTACCTAGAGATGGCACGAAGGTTCAACAACCGCTCACCGCTCGCCTAATCACCAGATCGGCCAAGCACCACCCCTCGGAAAGGTGCCAGCATGGTAGGCGCAAAGATCCCTAAAGCGGCGGGTCTCGTAACCCCATCGCCTCACGACGATACTCATATTCCTCCACACACTCCGGCACGGATGTATCGATCGGCTGATCCGCCTATATGAGAGTTACCCGGTGACAGACCTCCTGCTGCGGCAGCAACGCGGAATACTCACAGTACTCCTTACCAGTCGACTGCCAGACATCAATCTCAACCGTGACGCCTGGGTAAGAGCGTGGGAAGTTCTTCTACATCACCGATCGAATCCTGGAGGCCTCATCCTATACTTGAAGATCAACGAGCGGTCCTTGGTCCGGACAAAGATCCTGAAGTCTACCGTTGCGACGTCCTGGTTCCATGGAGTTTCTGGGCAGTACCCGTCAAGCGTGGACTTCAGGCAAGAGAATCTCTCAGCCCTCCCTCCCATTGACTTTCGCACTTGGCGGTCGGTCCATTCGGCTTTCTGCTCGAGATCGAGCCCGAAGAGCGTGTAGTGAAACTCCGCCTGCCATGCACCTTTCGCTCTGATGCCAATCTTCGTAGTAGTAGGCGGCCGCTTGCCCTTGACGCCTTCGACAAGCACTCTACCCTTGCCGACTTGTGTCATCATGATGCCTTCCGGTACAGCCCGACGTCTGAGCCATGAAATAGCGGAGCTTGGATCTCGTACAGCAGCTGGGATGCACAGTACCAAGGCTGATTTCGCCACCCTCATCCGGTTCCTTTGCCACGTAGGAGCTGCCATCCATCAGCACTTCAGCGATCGGAAAGCCAATGTTCTCACAGCCAGCGATTGTGTACTCGGAGCCACTAGAGTGTACGTAAGTAGCGCATTCTATTATGTGCCCGCCATCCGGCCAAAGTCACACTCCCTGTTTCAGACGGGCCACCTCATGCATGCAGCAACCGTAGGTGTAGCGTGCGCTGCACGACCGCAAACGATAACGTGTGCGCCTCTCGGGTCGTACAGGCCCGCTCTCTCTTCCTCCGAGACACCTTTCTTCGCGAGCTCGGGCTTGGCCGCATCATGACAGCTCATTGTGCATTTTGTCATTGCCAGCACCCAGTAATGATCGGGATACGCTTTCCGGGTGACGTACCGGTTACCCAATCTCCAATGGTAACATCAACATGTCACTGTGCGAGATCCAGAATCGCTCTTCGGCGATCGGTGTGAAACCACCTGAAGAGTTTGCGGAGCGGATTGGTGGATTGGTGTTTTTGTTTAGGGCATTTTGATATGACGGAGGAACGACTCGCTCAACGTGCTTGGCTTGCTGGAGCTTCTGGTACTGATCCGAGGCTTTGCGCTTGCAGGGTAGCGGGAAGGAGTTGGGGAGAGTTGGGGAGGATGTGCAGGGTGAAATCATCTGGAAGGCCACGTGCGGAACGTGGAGCTGAGACAACCTTGTCTGCGGGACATTCTGAGGTGAGGTCGGCTAATGTGGGAAGAGCAAAGCAGCCTAGATACCCGAAATGATCACTGTAAGCAGCCGGCTTATGGACTGCCGACACGGTATCATGGTATCAAGCAAACGGAAGACTACACGTTTCCGCATCGTGCATGCAAGAATGGGTACGTACAGTGATTTGGACGTGACCGAAAGAAAAGGAGGCGGAAAAGGTTTGGCGGACACAAATTCGGAGTGGAGTGGAGTCAAGTTCATCTGTCACGTGCAGCAGCAGTGTGCCCGCTTTTGCCTATATGAGGTGACTTTTGTTGCTCGGTACGCCGGGATTCGTTCCGACCCTCCATGATCTTCAAAAGTTCAAATCCTCCAGTTCGGTGCAATTTCATCAAGGCGGCATGATCATTTCCCGCAAGGCGCAAGGCTCCCTGACTCGACATCTTCCGCTCGAACCCGTCGGGCCTCGGCGTCAAGCATACGACATCCAGACTGATGGATCAAGTCGAACGCGCAGTGACTCGATGGAGCAAGTCTCCTTTGCAGGTCGCCAGCCGCCAGCGGCCAAACGCACTGACTGGCGGTGGGATTAATCAGCATCTTGATCAAGGATTGCCGAATGACTCCACGGCGTCCACGCGACCACGACCAATCGTTCGACTCCCACTGTTCCACAAGCGCCAATGGAAACAAGCATTGTAACCTCATCTGACCCCTGCGCCTACTTCTTGGGCGATCAGGGGCTGCCTACCTTCCGCATGCGGATTGGGATCGAAGCGGCAAGCCGGGCACTGACCCTCGATGTCCCTTTCGGCACACTTCTACAGGAACGACCAACTTCAAGCCTCGGCTGGCGGCCAGTGCCAACCATTATCCATACCGCACGTCTACGCTTGCACCAGTCGGGCCCTGTTGAGTGTTGTCCTAGCTACAGTGCTATACGATGGCACCGTACCGCCAAGCGACAGCCTGCTGGCGGCCATCAACCGAAGTGAAGGAGGATCGAACGCCGAAATGAGAAGCGGTACGGCAATAGGCATTCCTTCAGCTTGGTGACTATAGATGTCAGAATCCTCTTCTACCACACCCTTCACCGTCTGTGTTTTCTTTCACCTTTTTGCGAACCTCACGTTTGCGTCCCCTCCTTACGATCCGAGTCGCAGACTCGCCACCAATTTCTCCTAGGCTTCGGCCGTCCATTCGTTTTCACGACTTATTAGTTCCGATAATTGTTAATGATGCCTTCTTTTTCCCTCTCTGCCTTCGTTGCAACGGCGCTCGCCGTCTCGACATCTGCCGCATTTGAGCCGACAAGCAAGACCAACGTCGTCACCTACTGGGGCCAGGGCGCAAACCAACAGCGCCTTGTGGAAACATGCAAGAACTCCGCCATCGACGTTGTCAACATCGGCTTCGTGGATGTCTTTCCTGATCAGGGTCCGGGCGGCTGGCCAGGCACGAATTTTGGGAATGCGTGTTGGGGAGATGTCTACGAGCATGACGGCGTCAACACAACCCTGCAGAAGACGTGCCCGTACATCGGGGAAGATATCACAGCTTGCCAGGAGACGTATGGCAAGACAATATTGTTGTCGATTGGCGGTGGTAGCTCGAATGCCTACTACATTGAAGATGATACTTCTGGCGAAAGCTTTGCCGACTTCCTTTGGGGTGCATTTGGTCCCTCGTCGGTGAACGGTGGTCAGCCAAGGCCGTTCGGTGATGCTGGCGTCGACGGCTTTGACTTCGACATCGAGAACGAGATCATCCCGGCGCCAACGGATTCCAATGGCGATACCATCGCATACGCGACCAGTGGATATGCCGCCATGATCAACCGTTTCCACGACACTCTGTTTTCGCAAGACCCGTCGAAGACGTACTATATCTCCGGTGCGCCGCAATGCACTCTACCTGACAGTCACTACACCACTGTAATGGCCAGTGCGTGGTTCGACTTCATGTGGATCCAGTTCTACAACTCTCCCCAGTGCAGCGCCCGTGCCGGTATCAACCACATCGACGGGCTGGGCAGCGATGACATCTCATTCTCCGCCTGGGAGAGCTCCACTTCACTCAACCAGGACATCAAATACTACATTGGCCTTCCCGCGGCCGAAGCTGCTGCGAACGACCCGTCGTACTATCTGACGCCAGCAGAAGTCCAACAATTGGCCAAGCGATTTATCAACGACAATGCCTTCGGCGGCATGATGCTGTGGGAGGCTACCTACGACATGAACAACACGATCTGCGGTTCCGATTACGCCACCTGGGTCAAGCAAATCATTACGGCTGCCACATCGGGTGCTGTAGTCGACACCGACCCAAGCAATTGCAACGCTTCGCCCACGACCAGCTCCGTTATTTCGACGCCGACACCCACTGCACTTACAATCTCGACCGATGGATCCTGTGGTGGCAACACAAGCTACACCTGCGAAGGCTCCACATTCGGACAATGCTGCTCTATCTACGGATACTGTGGCGGTACTCCGGATTACTGTGGCGACAGTTGCGATGCGTCGGCTGGACTCTGCGGCAGCGCTGGGCTATTTCAGAGTTCGAGCTCCTCCATTGTCTCAACATCCACGTCTGCAGCCGCTGTTAGCCCGTCTGCCTCTCTAAGCACGAGCTCGTCGGTTCCGGTTACGAGCTTAATCAGCTCTTTGGTGTCGTCCAGCTTCTCCAGCAGATCTAGCAGCTCTAGCGGGTCCAGTGCCTCGAGCAGGTCTAGCACCTTGAGCCTTCCCAGCACTTCGAGCAGGTCCAGCACCTCGAGCCGATCCAGCACCTCGACCCAATCCAGCAGCACCTCGAGCAGGTCCAGCACCTCGAGCAGGTCTAGCACCTCGAGCACGTCTAGCAGCTCGAGCAGGTCTAGCACCTCGAGCAGGACTACCAGCTCAAGCAGGTCCAGCACCTCTACGCTACCCTCGTCTTCGGTCTCCACTCCGGGCTCTAGCACAAGCACGTCTGCTACTAGCTACTTGAGCGTGGTGCCCTCGTCATCCTACTCATCATCCAGCAGTCTGTCTAGCTCAGCCCCATCCAGCCTGGCGATTCCGACTTCGTCGAGTGGTTTATCGTCAACCTACTCAACATCTAGCAGTGTGTCTAGTCTCTCCTCATCTACATTGGCAACTCCGACTTCGACGAGCAGTTCATCGTTATCAGACTCATCATCCAGCAGTCTGTACAGCTCGCCCTCATCTGGCTTAGCAACACCGCCCTTGTCGAGCAGTTCACTGTCAGCCTACTCATCATCCAGCAGTCTGTCCACATCGTCCTCGTCCATCCTGACAACTTCGCCATCGTCAAGCAGCTCATCGGCAAGCGCTCCTCCTACGACTGCTCAATCCACGACCACCGCAGCAAGCGAAACGAGCTATACCACATTCACAAGCCTGTGCAGTGAAAATGGAACAACAGTAGTGCACACGCATTCTGCCCCAGTCACCACCAGCCTTAACGATACCTCGACATCTCCAGTCGTTGGTCCAACTGGGACGGGCGCCAGTTCGAGTTCGGCTTCCGCTTCTTCTTCTTATAGCGCAAACACTACGACCCCATTGCCTACCGGATCCGACGTGGGCCCGACCGAGACCGACTCAGTCTCACATTCCGCAACTATCTCATACAGCGCGAACTCCACAACATCGCAACCTATCGGCACCGGGTCCTCGCCTAGCGAAACGAGCTATACGACTTTCACCAGTCTTTGTAGCGAGAACAGTACCATAACTGTGCACACACACTCCGCGCCAATCACGACGGCGATTTCTTCAAACGGCAACTCCACTACGCCAGTTATTGGCCCTACTGGAAGCGGTCTTTCGAAGACCTCTGCTTCTGCAAGCCCGTCACTCAGCGGTAATGTCACTCCTTCCTCGCCAGTCAGCGCTGGATCGTCAAGCCAGGCTAGCTTCTCCACGTACACTACCGTGTGCACCGAGACAGCGAACGGAGCAACATATGTCACCACACATACGCACTCCGCTCCTGGAACCAACAGTGCGTCTGCCACAAGCTCTTCATCCTCAATCACTGGAGCTTATGGCAGTGTCTCTTCGTCATTCGGAAGCTCCCCAGCTCTACCCACGACCACAGTCAGTGAGGTTACGTCGACCTACATCACTACCTGCCCGGCATCGTCCATCTACACCTCAGGCAGCGCGGTCCTAACAAGCTCATACACAACTGTATCGACCGTGACAACTTCGTACGAAACGACTCTTACAGTTCCAGCAAGCTCAAGTAGCCCTGCGTCTGTCAGCCCACTTACTGGATTGTCTTCGACCGCCGCCACGCCGCCATCATATCCAGGGGGCTACGGTTCGGTCACAGCTGCGGTCAGTCCTAGCGTCGCTTCGCCATCTAAGAGTAGCGCAACGGAGACCACGGTGACCAACCTGACGACCGTGTATGTCACGACTTGCTCTGCCTCATCTATCTACACGTCTGATAGCTCGACGCTGACAAGTACCTACATCACCGTTTCAACGGTGACGTCGACGTACCAATCTACACTTACGGCATCTCTAAGCGTTAGCAGCTCGTCACCTGCGAGCCCGGCTGCAGAAACTTCGAGCATTCTGAGCAGCAGCTTCGGTGTCGTCTCTCAGAGCAGCTACAGCCATGCCACAGACAGCGCCAGCTCTTCTTCGCCCCCAACGAAGCCGATCCAAAGTACAGGGACCGGGTCTTCCTCTGTGTATGCCACGGTCTATCCGGTGACGAGCGTCATTACGGCCAGTGGAGCGATATCAACGAGCATATTCAGTACAACATCAGCAGCGACGAGCATCTTCAGCTCCACAACCACCCTAAGTCCCAGC
Source organism: Oleoguttula mirabilis (assembly GCA_035135055.1). Classification (NCBI taxonomy): domain Eukaryota; kingdom Fungi; phylum Ascomycota; class Dothideomycetes; order Mycosphaerellales; family Teratosphaeriaceae; genus Oleoguttula; species Oleoguttula mirabilis. Next base: position 237,781 of record JAVFHQ010000040.1, on the reverse strand, counting down.
AACGCGGCGAGTGGATACACTACTGCCCCAGCCGTCTCTTCGCCCGCTTCCTCAAGCAATGGTGAAAGTGCCACCGCCAGCAACAAGCCATCAGTGCATGAATCAGCGAGTTCCGCACCGATTTTGAGCGCATCCAGCGCTGATGTCCAGGCTCTTTCAAGCGGCTCGCTCAGCGTCTACGTTCAGCCAAGCTCTACTGCGCCTGCCGTCTACTCTAGCTCAACTGGCTATACAGCAGATTGGGAGACTCAGACGCTGTACACAACAGAAGTCCTCACGATCACTGAGTGCCCAGGCGGCTGCGAGCACCCCACAGGCGCGCCTACCACCCGCACCCTCACCACGAGCTCGCCCATCTCTACCTATGTGAGCTCTGCTGTTGGCGGCCAGCCATCATCGGCGGGCTCGTCCGCTGTCAACCCTATCTCGGGCTATAGCCCAGGTTCATCCACGTCCGGCAATGCCGGGACGTCTTGGCCTGTGACACTTGTTAGCGAAGCGACTGGCCCATCCCTAATCGCGTCCAATCCTGCCGCCGAGACGGCTCCAGCAGCTCCGGCATCGTACAGCCTAGACTCCGGTTCTTCGCCAACATCAGCCGAGCCGCAGTCTGTTCCATCATCGTCCGCTATATCAGCGTCTGAGACTGCTGCCTCCTCTCCAGCGAGTCCGGTGGAGGCATCTCCCGTGCAACCATCAGCATACAGCACGCTAGCATCACTCTCATCGACGTACTCCCAAGCTAGCTCGGCTGAGATCTCTCCTGTGCAGGCCTCCGCTTATAGCACCTCGGTCTCCGCAACAGATGACGTGTCGCCCTCCACTGGAGGCAACTCACTGGTTGCTGCTTCGCAGTACAGCGCGTCCACCAACTCCATCAGTTCAACCAAGACACTCTTAAAGACTGTGACGGTCCAGCCATCCGCACCGACCAGTATCGTGAACCCGCAGACGACCAGCGCACAGGTCGCACCATATGCGTGGGGTCCAGGAGGGTACAACGGCACCGTGCCCAATACCGCTTCAGCAGCGTCAGCATCTGCTCCATCTGCATCTGGGTCCAAAGTGGCAGCGAGCTCGGCCTATCCGCCGGCGCCTGTCTACAACGGCAGTGCTGCTGCCAACAGCATAGGCTTGGGCTTTCTCGTCATGGTTGGCTTCGTTGTGGCGCTCGCCGTTTAGGTGGCTTGCATGTAGATACCATACGATCAGATCATGCATCCGTTTCCTTTTAACTATAGGACCGAAATTTTCATTTCGACGGTAGACTCTCTGCAGCATTTACCTTCTCACAAACCGCCGGGTTATATCGCCCAACTCCTGCGGTCGTCACAACCTCCCGCAGCTTTGAGCTTGAACTATATTGCCGAGATTGATCTCTACACACCGTACAAGTGTATATCAGCTCCAACACTCACACCACTCGTAAGTTGAGCAGTTCCCTATAACCTTACTTATCCCAAACCTCACTATCACAAACCTCACTTATCACAAACCTCACTTGCCAAGAAAACAATATGCAAGCATAGCCCTAACCACACCAACCCCCTTACCGGCCGCATCCTCACCCTCGCCGTCTGACATCATAGGCCTCCCCATCCTCCTCCCCGCCATCGCGCGCGACTTCCACGCTGCGGAAACCATCACCTGGGCCGCCACGGCTTCACTCACTAGCGCGACCGTCGGCCAGTGCATCCTGGGCTACATCAGCGATCTCGTCGGCCGCAAGAAGATGCTGCAGACGGCGTTGGCCTTGCTGCTCATCGGCACGCTGGCCTGCGGGTTGAGTAGCTTCGCCAAGAGCGCGCCGTTCTTCTAATGGTTGTCGGGCGGTGACGGGTGTGGCGACGGGTGGTATATCAAGGGCTGTTGAAGCGGTCCGAGGCTTCTTCCAGCTAGGTGTCCTATGTGGACGTGCAGGAAGGGGGCATAGTAGATACTAGTGGCGTAGTAGGAGGAGGAACCTCACCAGCTGAAGAGCATAGTAGACTGCCTATAGGCGTGCTAGTATAGCGTAACGTATTACAGAGGCTATCACAGGTTGGTGCCTCTATATAGAAACAGCCATATTGCGAAGAGCAAGGTGAAATCGTGTGACTATACCTGGAGACTCACCATTACAGCAAGCAAGAGGTGTGAGGCGGGTGGCGAAGATGAAGGCAAAAGACAAGGACAGTAGAGTGGGAGGTGGAGTGGGAGGAGTGCGAGGTTCGAACCCTCGTTTCGCCCCCACTTTCCCTGTTGGCGTTGGCGCGCTGTCACATGCGGACGCGCCAAGCTCGACAGCTGTCTTGGACGAGAAAGAAAGTTGTTGCTTGAACATCCTCTATGTACATTTGGTGAAGATGAAGTGTGTGGCAGCATTAGTATGCCTTGAGTATGCAGCCAACGTATATGCGGCTGCTTCAGAGGGTGGCAGGCCACGTGGTGTAGGCCCAGAATGTTCGCTCTCCCAATCCCGATCCCAATGCTGGCTGTAGTGGATAGCTAGGGGCCATTGCGAGCTGGACTGATGCTCTGTTGCAGTCGCCAAGTTCTACAAGGACGCCACGGCCTTCACCTGCATCTCCAACCCCGCCACCGCCCTGCCCATCGCCCGCCTGAACGACGACTACTGCGACTGCCCCGACGGCTCCGACGAGCCCGGCACCTCGGCCTGCGCCCACCTCTCCCCCCTCTCCCCGCACAATCCCGCCAATGGCGCAGGCGCCGCCGGCAGCAACACCACCCTCGCCCTGCCGGGCTTCTACTGCAAGAACAAGGGCCACGTCCCGGCCTACGTCCCGTTTACCAGCGTCAACGACGGCAAATGCGACTATGACGTCTGCTGTGATGGTAGTGAAGAGTGGGAGGGCGTCGGCGGGGTCAAGTGCGAGGACCGGTGTCAGACGATTGGGAAGGAGTGGCGGAAGCAGGACGAGGCGCGGCAGAAAAGTTTAGGTACTGCGGGTAAGAAGCGGAAGGAGCTGGTCGCCGAGGCCGGGCGGTTGCGGAAGCAGGTCGAGGACCGGATCCAGAGTCTCGGGACGGAAATTGAGGGGAGTGAGATCAAGGTGAAGCAGCTGGAGCAGGAAGTGGCGGACGTCGAGCGGAAGGAGAAGGGGCGGGTGGTCAAGGGCAGTGTGTCAAAGAAGGCCGGCAAGCTTGGCGTGGTGGTGGGCCTGGCGAAGCAGCGGACCGAGGAGCTCAGGGAGACGTTGGAGCGAGTCAGAGGGGAGCGCGATTCGAGTACCAGCCGCCTGCAGGAGGTGGAGCGCATCCTGTCCACGTTCAAGGAGGAGTACAACCCCAACTTCAACGACGAGGGAGTCAAGCGTGCCGTCAGGGCGTGGGAGGACTATGCGGCGCGGGACAAGGGTCCAGACGTTGATGCGGCGCATGATCGGGATCTCGATGCTATGACCAAGTCGGACAAGGAGAATGGGCTGGACTGGGAAGAGTACGAGGGTGATGATGATGACAGCGAGGCGGACGTCCGTACGTATCCTCCATCCTCCAACCGTGATATTACGAACCAGTGCTGACGTTTGACAGTCTACGCCTTCGAATCCTACCTCCCGCCCTCCATCCGAGGCTGGCTCGACCAGAAACTCCGCAACCTCCGCAGCACCCTCATCGACTCGGGCATCCTGGCCGACACGTCCGCTCCGTCATCTTCTGGTGACAGCAAATCCGTAACAGACGCCAAGGACCGCCTCACCGCCGCCGAAAAGGAAGTGGAGAAGCACCGCAAAACTCTCACCGAGCACCAGGACGACCTGGCCAAAGACTTCGGCCCTGACGATGTCTTCCGCGCCCTCAAAGACCAGTGCGTCTCCACCGACGCCGGCGAGTATACGTACGAAGTCTGCTTCCTGTCCAAAACGACGCAGAAGCCCAAGAAGGGCGGCGGGCACACTAACATGGGCAACTTTGTCGGTCTCGAGCGGATTGTGGTGGATGACGAGCTGCCGCCGAACGGCAAAGGTCTGGGGTCTGGCGAGCGGATCGCGATGAAGCATGAGAATGGGCAGCACTGCTGGAACGGGCCGAACCGGAGTACCCTGGTCGTGTTGGCGTGTAGTGAGGTGAATGAGGTGTGGCGGATTGTGGAGGAGGAGAAGTGTGTGTATCGGATGGAGGTGGGGACGCCCGCGGTGTGTGAGGTGCTTGGCGGTGGTGGTGGCAGGGCTGGGATGGAGGGCAAGAAGGCGGGCGGGGTGAGGGATGAGCTGTAGGAGCTCGCATATGGTACAGGGTGTGGTGGAGGATGCGCAATAGAGATATAAAGCGGGTATTGAGGATGCTTTGCTGTGGTGTGTGTAGCGGTCAACTGCTCGGGCTTGCCAGATTGGCAGACCTAGTGTCGGCAGCCCCCTCAGCCCAACAACACCCGGGGTGCAGCTGCGGGAGCCCAAAAAAACCTACCGGGTTCGGAGGACCATGTCGAGCGGAGGATAGGTTGTTATAGCTGCCAAACGAATTCCGGAGGTAACAGAACTCGTGGCCGGCCAAATAACATATCTCTCGATACAATCGGAGGGCTCCGAGCAGCCGTATAGTACCTTAATATGCCCGCCTTTACCTTTGCAGAAAAGCGAAGTAGTAGAGGTGTCTAGACCTCTCTCGGCTATCGTTGCGAGCTTAAGCTACGGTATATCACTCTAGCTACTCCAAAAGGTAATGTAGCATGGATAGAATACAGATCGGCCAACCATATTGCTCCTGACCCTCGCAGGTTAATGGCAGTGAAATGTTCTGTGTTCCCATGCTTTACATACGCCAGAGCTATGCTCACTGCCGGCAAAAGTAATCCAGCTAATTCATACAAACAGCTCATACCTTCTTGAGCAGGCTGAACCCTCCCTTGGCGACCCTCGAGGCCGCAATGAGCGATGTCCCGGCCATCGTAAGAACGCCACTAAATATCCAGACATAGGTGTAGCTTCCCGTCGCATTGAGAATGGCGCCGCAGATCGGTGTCCCCACAAGCAGGCCAAGGGAGAAAATGGCGAATCCCATGCCCATGCGCGTGCCAATGACGGCCCGGTTCTTCGTCAAGTGCACGAAGATCGTCGGGGGTAGCGAGACCAAGGTGCCGGAGAACAGGCCGTAGAATGCGATGTCCACGATGACCGTGGCAACCGATCGAGAGGAGATTAGACAAAAGCAGAGCACGGCGGTGAGCAATGAGCAAGGGATGATCATGTTCAGTGGGCCGATCTTGTCTCCCACATATCCCGGTATTATGCGTCCGAAGGTGCTTGCAGCGTTGATGATGGAGAGGAAGTAGAAGGCAAGGTCCGGGTTTGCGATCTTCGTCTCGATGGCGTAGGACTGCACATAGAAGAACGGGGCGTAGAGACCCATGAAGGCCAGGCATCCGCCTGAGATGAAAAGGACGTAGGGTGCTTCCGTAAACGCAGTGAGGTCCAGAAACTTCCTTTTCCCAGCAGGCAGTACCCGCACCCTCATTACGCTGTTTGAGAGCGCAAGCGTCACAAGCATCATGAAGCCTAGGACTCGAGTCGCCCACGCAAAGCCAATAGTCGGTTGCAGTTTGTAGAAGACAATCGGGTACACGACACCTCCGAGACTGCTACCGGCGGCCGCGAGACCGGTCGCGGTGGCCATCTTGGTGCTGAAGTATGTGCTCAGCATGGCTACTGCAGGCACAAACAGGCAGCCGGCTCCGATGCCCATGCACACCGCCTGAGCCAGGAATACCTGCCAGTACTTGGTGCACAAGCTGAGCATCATTTGGCCGAATACTGAAAGTATCGAGCCTCCGATGAGCAGGTGGTGGACGTATCCGGCATCATAGATCGGCCCAGTGACTGTGCCTACAAGCATCAACAGGAAGGCCTGGACCGAGCCAATCCATGAGATATCCGATGCCGATGACGAAGCCAGGATCCCGGTTTCATAGTAAGTCTGATAGATGCCGAAGGTGTTGACTACGAGCATAGTCAGTACGTGTTTCGCATCGGGATGTACTGGATTGAATACATACCAATGCCCCATGTATTCCAGAAGAGGAAGAAGCTGCCCAGCACCTGAAGCCATGCTCTCAGCCCTCCGTTCGGTACCGACTTGATGTTGTGGACAGAAAGCTTTTCGGAGGCGACTTGAGCCAATGGCGCGCCATGACCAGCACTCTCTCTGGATATGGGATCGACATGTGATGTGAACGGAGCCTCTGCAGCTTCGCGAAGGTCTTCTTGCTGCTCTGTGAGATGAGGCTCGTCGACATCAAACTCCTTCGTCCCGACGTCTTTCTCGACGTCGTCAATGGATGAGTTGGACATCCTGGGCGGCTCTGTTTGCTAGCTTTAAGCTCCCGCTTCCGGCACGCGGGTGTGCTGACTGCCGGTATCCCCTACGACCACAAGGCTGGGGTCGAACTCCGAAGCTTCAAAAACCGTGTTATTGCCGTACAAAGCCCGCTCGTGAAGTCTGAGAACGTAAGTGGCAAGACTCGAGAGCGAGGAAAGAAGGAATGGGCGAACTCCTGAAAGCTAGTGTCTACGGCTCGGGCCCACCAAAAAGTACATAAAACCGGTAGAGACGTTATTGATCTCCGCACCCAGCGTGCCGATTTGCCGGACGGGCATCGCCACGTCGGAGTTTTCTGTCGGTCCGGGTGATCATGAGCAATGTTCAGAAACGATGTTCGCAAAGGCAAACCGCTCTGCGCCATCCATGTGCGTAGAAGTACATGCAGCCCACTGCGGATCCCGCCAGCAGAAACAGACGCCCGGAGAACAGAAGACCTCACACGCGAACGCCAGCGTCGTGACACCCACGGCTGACGAAAATCCCTCCTTCTATAAGACCGGCCATTCACGCGCTCTCAGTCTGTAGGCTCAGTTTGTAGGGAATAATGCAACGATGTATGTACTACCTAGGAGCTGAGCCCTAGCGGCGTGATACCTCTTTCCACAGCATCGGGTCGCTATGCAGTAAACTGACCGCACGCCAAAAAACCGTCCGGCAAATGCCAATTTGGAGCAATTCCCGGTACCACCAGCACTTTCCAATCCATAGTGACGTGGTATCATCGCATCATACGCGCTCAGGGACTTTTGTATAACTTCCCGCAAAAACGCCACCCGCTCGCTATGCAAAGCCCACAACTGAAGCAGTTTTGTAGCAGATATTCGCAGTGCCCAGAGTCTTCCAGTAGTAGCACTCCAACCCTCACTTACTCTGATCGGACGCCGCGCCCGAACTCAGTGGCGTATCTACGCCCCTCCGGCGGCGCGCCAGCCGGAGGCCTACCCGGTTATGCCTCGATGCTTCCACCTCTTCCTCCCAATACAAGTTCTGTACCAACTGAGCGTCGGCGCCCTCGTCGACATGACCAGCGGGGCGCGCTTTGAGCGACCTCTTCCGACGCACCTCGCGCTCCGCAACGACCTGGCGCATGATACTGGCCACCGTGTCCAAGCCGAGATTGGCAGCCAGGTTGCCATGCTCGAGGATGCATTTGAGAAGCGCAAAGGGCAGCGACAGCAGCATGCTCGAGACGGCGGTGGTCACGATCGAAGGCCGTTGATGGTCATCGATGGACATCTCGCCAAATCGAATATTGCCCAGACGAGGGTCCGAACGTGATGGCTTGCTTTCGTGACCCTGTGGCAGCGCCGGCAGGCGTGCGCAGGATGTGAGCTGCGCTGCGGAGGTGTCCAGGTAGAAATTTGGCGGAAGGAGGTGGACAGCGAAGTCGATCATACGGTGAAGTAGTGTTGTAGAGTACGGGTCGTACGTCGGCATGCCCGTGGCTTCCGCTCTACCATGTGAGTCGTCGCTTGAGGAGCAAGAGATCCTATCCTCGCTGCCATCCTCGACCATCCAGCAAGAGCCCAGGCCTCCGTCGAGAGCAAATGCCAGCAGCGAAGGCATTGTGTCCCAGTGAAGTAAGTTGGCGGCTACATCGACGCCTCTGAGGGCGACTATGGGAAGTTGAAGCCACGCGCCCGTGGCGATATGCTGCAAAGCATTTTCCATCCGCTGTTGGTTGTTCGGCACGGACTCGGGCCCACCAATGGGATGCCTGGGTTGGTCGAGCGATAGTAGGGGACCTCCGTAGAGATATCTCATGATCTCCATGAATGGCCTAATCCGCACGTATCGTCCCCTGAGTGGAACGTGGACCTGCGGCTTGGGCGTGGCGGATGCAGGCCGGTCACTGTTCTGGATAATCTGTAGAAGCGTAGGGCTACGGCTGAGGATCAACTTGTGGCAGTCGACATAGCGGCGGCTTCCATCGCAGTCTTCGAGCACTTCTAGTTGGCAGTCTGCAAGCATCGGGTCAGCGAAGGCGCCCAGCACGTGAGCGCGGAGAGCTTCCGCGTTTTCCACGGCAGACGTCATATCTGGATGATGGGCCATTGGTGGAGGAGCCATGAGGCTGTGGATACTCTGGTGATGATGGTGATGGCGCAGCTGCGGCGGGCCAGGTGCGAAAGCCGCCTTTGGCTCGGGAAACATTGTCTTCGCCGACTCACGCGCGCCACCTATGGCACTGGGCGACTGTAGGTCTTCACCTGCCCTTGGCGCCGCGGACGAAGTTTGACTGGCAGAACGCGATCTTGAGTAGTGACCGTTTGGCTGGTTGTTTGATTCAGCAGGCGTGAAGACCTCGCGCGGTGGATACCGGAATTGCTGATGTGCGTGAGGCTGAAAGTAATGCTGCTGCGGTTGATGTGGAGCATAGCCTTGGCGCATGGTCCACGGCGGGCGATATCCCGTATGAAACGCACGGTTCGTGTACGGCTCAGACGCGTGATGCGTGTGGCCTGGCGGAGGCATCTGGGTCGGTACTGCAGCGCCGAAGGTTGGGTAGTTGGGAGCCTGGAACGCCGAGCTAGCCGATTGTGGAGGTGCAGGCGAGGACGTCGCGGAATCGTGGCCGCCAAAGATGATGCCGTTGGAGCTCTGGTGTATGGACTGCGCATAAGGGCGTGTTTGTGGGTTAGCGTAGGCGGATGACGCAGCTGACTGGGGAGTATGGTCCACGGAGGGTACGAATGCAGGTGGGAGCTCCGTCCTCAACGGACGCATGTCGAACTTGTCTGTTGGCTTGCGAGCGGAGCTCGGGCTCACAGTGGCCGTCGTCGTCAGTCCTGACGCTGTTTCGGATGGTGGTGTAGACGGCGTGGCCGCCTCGTCGGCCGGCAGCTCGGGAGTTGCATCTGCAGACAAGGAAAATGCTGCGCTGCCTGCCGAAGCCGGCGTGCCAGACAGGACCCCGTCCTCACCATCTCCAAGGTGATCTACAGTCTCCACCGCATTTGCCTCTGTGTGATGTTGCTCTCTTCCATCGAGCACAGGTGCCGACGTTCCAGCCGGCTGCGCCGTCTCTGTATCGCTCACGGCCGTGCTGGCTTTCAGAAGGTCTGCAGTCTGCGCCGCTCCGGCTCCCACGTCACCGCTGTCCGTTCGTGGCGGTGGTGGTCTCGCCGGTCTGGGCTTGCTCAGTGCCAGTGGGATTGCCGGCACGACGCGAGCAGGATGTCGCCTCCGGCCGTTCAATTGGATTGCCGGGCCTTTCGTGCCATTGCTGGCGGACATGGCCCGATGTGAGGGTCGACCGGCGAACTTCGGCTACGGCGATCGGGGTCGTTAGCCCGAGCACGTGGGACCGTAGATTCGGCGGACAGAACGCGACGGCGATGCAGCGTCTCCAGGAGGGTGGTGTTGACGGGGCGGACGGACTCCTGGAGCGCCTGTAGGAGGGAGGGAGAGGAGGGACGGCGGTATAGGCAGTTGTGTGAGGAAGAGGGTGGTCACGTACAGCCGATGAATAAGTCAGAGCGATTGCGGAGTCAATGTGCCGAATGTGGGGATCGCGAAGAAGACTCTGGAAGCGCGGGCCGTAGACTCTAAAGGGCTCACTCTCTCTCGGTCTCTCCGTCTAAACCTCACCTCACCTCACCTCGCCTCCGCTCCTTCGCCATCGCGAATGGACGGGCTGCACTTGCACCGACGTACGCTGGACCTGTGGCGTTAGGGTAGGGTGAAGGGTGTGGATGCCAAGGACGCCACGTGCCGGCATTAGAAGGTGCTACTTCTGGTGACGGACTTGCATTCGGCACTCACCCTTCACGGCCGTCAGCGGTTCGTCGCGGGAAGCAACACGTCGGCATGCCGATCGAGACCAGGTAGGGGCGCATCGGCGTGTGGGTATGCTCTTTCTCGTGTTGCACCTGGGTATCTCGGAGCGTGCCTACTTGCCAGTCTTCCTGTGCCTAGTCTTGTTTACATGATGCTTCTTCGATTTCATCTCTCCTCCCATACTCAAGAAGACTGCAAGCTCCAAGACCTAAGAACCGAAGTCTTGCCAGGCCTTCAGACTTACTGCATCCATCAGCCCTATTCCTACCCATTTCGCTTCGATACGACTGCCAGCTCGCCTGCGCCGACATGCTTCGCAACCGTGACACTTCGCCAACCCCTCTTCACCTACGCCGGGCTCACCATAGGCACCAAGAGCTTCCCTTCCAGCAGTCCGGCTTCACCTTCACTGGCAATGTCTCGAGCTTTGACGGCGGCCGCGAGGTGCTCAACCTGAGCATGCATCTCCCGGCCAGGTCATCTAGTACGTTACTGCGCAGTACATCACGCACAGGAGCTGACAAGGCGCAGGCAATCGTTTCGAGGTGTTGGCAACACCTCCCCCGCCACCATCAAATTCGACATTCACCAGGGAGTACCACGTCCCAACCCGCTACCACCGCTCGCGCAACAGCCGTGGTACAAAGGAAGCGAAGCGTCGCCGGGATGCCAGAAGGAGCCAACGGAAGCTGAGTGCACAGATGCTGGACAATCAGCTGTCGCGCGACATCGACGTCACATTGGCCAAGATCAATGACATGTTGCCGCACGTCTCTACTCGTCAGCCCACACCAGCGTCTGTCCTGCCGATGATATCCTTCGCGCCTCAAATGGTGCCACAGCTTCTACCGACACCTCCACAGTTGCCCATGCTCGACTTCTACAAGGACTTCAGCATCCACGCCTTCCCTGAGCTCGCACCACCCCGTCGCACCCCGACACCGCCAGTCACGCTTCCGGAGCTGTCACTGCCAAGCTGGTGTCCCGCTCTGCCGTTTCTGACCCGCAAGGGCGTCTGGCCGGATGGTATGCCGACCTTCCATGACCTCTCTGCTTTACCGGAACGAAATGAGACGCGCCAGACTGAGCCGAAGTGCCAGGAACTTCAAGTGTGGCGTGGTACTGTAAACAACACGCCAAAGATCTCGCGCTTCTTCCCACGGCCACCGTCTCCGGTCAAGCCAAAGGTCAAGCTGCCGCCATCTGCATGCAAGCTTCACATGATGGAAATGAGATTGCCAGATCTGTTGTCGGCTCCACCACCGGCGTACACAGTGGCGACCAAGCTCATTCCCTTTGCAGGGTCCGTCGAATCGGTGGTCAATCTGTATAAAGACCCAGCTGAGTTGAGCCAATTCACGCCGCTGCCCGGGCCGCAGCCCTCGGCTGCAAACCTGTGGCATATCCTCACCGATCAGGATGATGCCCACCACTGCAAGCAAGATGATCCGTATCTGGCAAACTTCAGACCAAGACCTGATAGCAACGATAAGGGCTATCTCGCTGCCTGGGAGACGGCCATCGAGACGTACGATCTTGGGCGCATCTTGGCCGGTCAATGTGACGCACGCGACGACAAAAAGAAAGACATGGATCTGGCAAGCTTCACACCCGGTCCCGGTAACGGTGATGAGCAGTACTTCGCGGCTTGGCAAACGGCTCTCAAGTCTCACAACGATGCCGAGCATCTCGCGAGCCGTGACATGGTGCCCGAGTACGAGCACGAGGAGCCATATGCCACAGGCTTCGACCCTGAGATAGAGCCTGAAATTGGCAACCAAGGCTATCTCGCTGCATGGCAGAAGGCCGTCGCGGCCTATCAGCGGGCAGAGGGCCTCACGAGCGAAGATAACATGTGCGTACACGACCGCGCGGAACCAAATGCAGCTGGATTCATGCCCGAGCCAAGCCCGCATCGCGCTAAGCCAGACTACCGTGCTGCCTGGCGCTCATTCGTCGAGGCGTACAACCACGGCAACAGTCCAGTTGAGTTGGAAGGCAAAGAGCTGCCTTATATCCACGCCAACAGCTTGACCGGTCATTCCAACGAGGTTACGTTGTCACCGTATGCCGATGAGCATCCAGCGCTGAGGGACTCTGGCATCAGCTTCACACCTCTGGCAAGTCCTCCGATCGGTCTCAATGAGATGATGGTCGACTACGACATGGGCGAGCCTTGCTGTGGTGAAGGTGCTCCTGCTACAGACGCGTACCTCGAGAGCTACCCGACCCCATCATCAGCCAGTCACACATTCATCTTGGCGGACATCTTGCCAGTCGACTGCATCAACGAGGATGGCGGCGCAGACGCTCTAGCTAGGTCCGACGCCCACTACCAGAGCGAGCAGGAGCTTTTCGAATTACCCGCGCTGCCAGACAGTCCGGCAGAGAGCATCATCGATGTTGCCGACTTCCTCAAGATGGGTCACGCCACGCCATGCTGGTGTACCGACTGCGAAGATGACGAGGTGCCCGAACTCGTGGCCAATGACCAGCTCACTGCGGCTGATGATGACTGGATCCTCTATTCGCCCACTGATGCGTCTTCCACGGTCACGCATGGCTCTTCCGAGGTAGGCGATGACGAGAAGCGGAGCGCTCGGATTCAGTGCGGGACGGATCCGGACTGGGCTGATTTCATCCCTTTGACACCGGTCCTGAAACAGACTGGTGAGGGCACTGACGCGGCTGTTGGTGAGTCGCAGTGGGATTGGGACTCCGATTTCTGAACTGGCATCGCTCTGGTTGAAGGTCGGGCGCAAGCCTTCAGGCATGTTTTGATTGGAAGTGATGGCTCACTTGCTTGTGTTCCGGACTTGACAGACCTGGTCTGAGCGTTTGGTTGTGCGGCACTCGGATTGATGCTCATCAGCGCTGGTGGTGTGGGCGTTGAACCTGAGACGTTTTGCTGTGCTGCTTGATTGTTTTGCTTACGTATATACGTACAAGAATAACAACGCACAGCTATACGCAGATTCTCCTAGCCCACGGCCATGTCACGGCTCCACATCCTCCCAGTGTCGCGCAAGCACCGCCATGTCGCAGCTCCACCAACTTTTGGCTATCGCTAAGCCAATTTGTATCGCCCTTAGGCACCATGCCTAGTCCAACACCAAACACAAACGGCGAGCTCTAAGATCACCAAGCCAGCCGCATGCATTGGCTTGTTGAGGTGCACTGCCGGTGACGATGACACCTCGCCTGGGTTTGTCAGGCTGTCGCCACCGCTATACCCGCAGCCATAGAATTGGAGGCACTTGCCGTGGGACGTGAGCTGGCCGCACCAAGGCGTGCATGCCACCTTTTTGAACGTAAGGGTCAGTTGGTAGCTCGTGTCTGTGGCTAACTTGCTGATGTCGAGGGAGGCCGGCAGTGTCGTGGGCAGTGCCAGGTGCGGAAGAGGAATCGATGTCATCGTTGAGGTAGGTGCCCATGTAGGAGTAGCCGTGCTAATCAACGAGGTCGTAGAGGGTTGTGTCGGCGTAGGCGTTGATGTCGTTGTTGTCGTCGCGCTGGTGGACGTAGATGTTTTCTCGCTGCCTGCCACGCAAGTCGCGAGCAGAGCCAGGGAGGCCAGCGATAGCATGTTGCTTTTCATGATGGGTTCGGAATGTTGCGATTTTTTGCCCGTGAGCAGGTCGATACCGGAGATTACGCGGGTTCCTGGTACGTTCCTGTAAAGCTTGAGCTCGGTGACAGCAGGTTATGGTCGGTCAAGCAGTGTCGGGAGATGGCTGACGATTGACTAGTGTGATCGTGCAGGAGAAGACAAAGATTGATTGTGTTATGAAGACACAGATAGTTCGAAACCTCCAGGTGTTTCAAGCACATATTCACTGCAGCCCTACACATTGACATCTGTGAACTGATATATGGGTTGGACGGCCGCCGGTTTGGTGTCAGCAGGCTGCTTCAACTAAATCACAACCAAAATGGCAGTGAATCGACCGGATCGATTAAGTACTCTCCGTGGCGAACATTTAAGGTAAAGACGGAATCTCGGCAGCCACTGACTCCAAGTCTCCTGGGCCGAACGTAACCTTTGCTGCTGCAACTCTTCGCTACAGCTCGACCCTCAGCCCACTGGTTGCCGATACATGGGCGCAAAGGTGGCGCTTTGGATATCGCTGGCTGCATTCGAAGCGCGGTGATCGGAGTAAGGTAGGGTCATCAATGCAAGAGTGGCGTTCGATCGAGCCCGCGCTCTCTCGACACAGTAGAGAGTTCTCAGTTCGTAGTCGTATATCGTACATCGTCACAGCTTCGAAGCAAAGTCCCGATGCTGCATAACGCTCCGATGAACCTTTATGCCCTGGTTCTGCACCAGCTCCTCCTCGCTCTCGCAAAACGACGGCCCCGAATTCTTCCGTGAGCCGCTCTTCACCACGGTACTCGACTTCCCCTGCTTGGTTCTCGCCCATCCGTGCAGATTATCGCCGCCGTGCGCCGATTGGGGTAGTGGCATGCTGTTTCGGTGTTCGTTGAGCTCATGGGAAGAGCGGTCATTGCTGCCGCCGAGTCGGAAGATGCGGGAGAAGAGCGGCTTGAGCACACTGAAGCAGCCCACGATTATCCCAGTGGCGTTCTCGGCATATCCCCAGATTACGATATCTCCCACGCTGTACAGGAAGTCGTCGGAGTTGTTGAGATTGACCGTGTACTTGAGGCGGATGCAGGCGGCAAGGCTGGCAAAAATACCGAGACCGAGTAGGAAGGCGACGGAGATTTTGGTATTGACGTTCATGTTGATGTTCCACAAAAGGGGTATCGGTCTGTACCGGAGTCAGCGAAAGTCAGAGCACGGAGAGATATGCTGCCGTGCTCACAGCAAAGCGCAAAACCAATCCACCGTGATGTTGACAGCCGTGTCAGCATAGTACCTGAGTGTAAGTCAGCGCGTGTGCCACTTGGCCGGGCTTGTGTCAAGATCCGCGTACATGTCTGCGAGATACCGCGAGGGGTTGCAGTGCCCCCCTTTAATCGAGTAGTCCCAGAAATATCTGGGCGAGGTCAGCTCTCTTGCTACCTTCGCCGTGATGCGTATGAATTGCTTACGCTACAGGGCTGCACTGGAAGATGATGTAGAACAGCGCTCCAAGGTTCATGACTGTCACAAGTGCCGAGGCGGTCCAGAGTGCATAGACATATGGACGCATTGGGTCGGCGATGCGAGCCAGCATGAAGGCTATGCTTAGTTTGACGAGGATGATGCTGATGCAGAAGAAGACCTCGAACAGGAAGAACCAAAGACGTCCTTGGGATTGCTCATCGTCGTTGAGCCTGGCTTGGTGAACGCCGATGCCATGGAAAGACCCGCCCAAGCAGATGACTGTGAGGGCGAGGAAAGGGACCTACCGGGACGATCAGTATATTGCGTAAAAGTCACATCTGTAGTACTCACGAATCCTATGCACATGCACCAGTCGTCGTAGCCCCATATTTTCTTTGTAAGTCTCACATAAACTCTCAGCGGAAAGACGATGCAAGCGACAAAGCCGAGAACGAAGACGGCGGCAAACACATCGGGTGCCTTGTCATGGAGCTCCATATGGACGAGAGTTAGAGGATAGCGGGCAAGTCGTCGTTAGCTTGTGGCTAACGCTTGGCTATATCGTAACAACGCAGCCGGAGAATAATAAGGCCACCGGGAGGCCAGCACCAACGATTGATGAGTAATGATTAAGTCAACGAAAGGACTGGCGCATATAGAAACAGGCAAGTTGCCCTTCAAGAAGTTCAAGTAGTTCGGCGCTGCTCCCAAGCCTGCCTCCTGGTTCAAGGTTGTTATTAGTGACATTTAGTCCAGCCTGTCCAGGATCGTGTCCGGCAGACATCATACATGCCCATGGCCCATGGGCCCCAGGCCGCATCGTGCATGGCGCATGGGTGGCCACTGGCATGGCATGATGGCACAGAGTGTGGCCCTACAGAGTTTGACATGATCAGCGCTTTCCTTTGCTGTATACAGTATAGGACTTCGAGTCTACGACCCGTTCCCAGCAAAGATAGAAGGCTCCGCCTCAAAACTTCCATATGTTCCAGGTTGCGTAAGATTTTGGCGGACTTTTAGCTGGCGTCCGCGCCGACTCCGCGGTCCGTGGGGCGTGGGCCGACACTCCCGACACTCGACCGAACCGTGAACGAGAACGAGAATGTTTCTTTATTAATACCTGCTAGGAAGTGATAGGACCAGGCTACCCGCTCAAAGTGGTGACACCGTCGTCAGGATTAGAATGGTAGGACACCGTGGTCCGTAGGACAGTGAGACCCTGACCAACTTCCCAAGCTCAATAATGACGAACAGTTAGATAAGAGTGGAACCCTTTTGCCTCTTCTCAAATGCAAATGGGAAGTTATGCAGCCGGCACCCCGGAAGCCTGGCGCCAGCTCTTCCCGACGTTCCCGTGATGTTCGTTCTTCGTGATGTTCTAACTTCTCAGCCGGAGCACCGTCGTAGACAAGCTTGCGAATGTCTTAATAAACCGAAAGCGCACGCTACAACCAGCAGTGTCTCGTCATGTTTGACTATCCTCAACACCTCAGCGTACACTCTATCCTCTCCGATGCCGAACTTGATGAAGGTGTACAGCCCAATGCGTAGGTATTGGAAGACTGACTTTCCTCGCGCTGTGGCGGCGATCAGCTGGTGAAGTGACGTCGATGCTTCTTCCCAAACCAGATTCCAGAGCTGGAGACACTGCTACAACCATGATAGCAGTGCTCGAACGGCACGGTGTGACATTCAAGTGTATGGCCTATGCGAGTACTACAAGTAGTAGGTAAGGCGCGAACCATTAGCAATACTATTGCTGCGATAACGCTACGGCTGCTCATGCCTGTCAATCTTCCCCCCCAGCAGCTCAACTTGACGCTAATGAATTATGAAGGAGAGCAGGACTGTAGGATCGAGGGCCTTGCATTCGGCCGGAAGTGGTCTCGCAGCATCCGACGAGTCTCGCAGGCGAAAGGCTGGTTGACACAGTGTGTCCGGCTGCGTGTAGCGGCCGTAGCCCACATGCCTCCTACCACAACACGCGCGTCTTCGGGCCAGGTCTGAGACGATGCCGCGAGGTGGGCAGCATCTCATCGTTTGGCGGCATACTGGTTAGGATTAGGGTTGCAGGGAAGTTGATCAATCGGATCATCCGCACATCCCGGTCGCGGTATGCCGGGCAGTATGTCGCCAAACGATGAGATGGAGGGAAAACGCTAAAGCCTAGAGAATGGATTATGGAGGTGCAAGTCCCCCGACATGGATTCCACGGACATATATGGATAGATGTCCACATGCAGTAGATGTAGGTACGAGCGGCGGTGGCGTCATCTGTGGCGCTGATCAGCGCGGTCTCCAGCCTCCCGAGGTCGAATAATAGGCGCACTGTTTACTCCCACGCCATGTGACTGTTCCGTCGTTGACACCCTGCTCTATGATTGTCACCCGCGTTTGGCCGTAGCATTCAGGGTGGTGAGTCTGCGACATGGAGTCGGCGAGGCAACGCATCCAACCGCTGGTCCTGCCCACTGCGGGCAAGAGTGAACTTCACGCCTGATCAGCGAAAGTGGCGATTGCTGCCACCACGCATGGCCACCTCGGGAACCCCAAGCTCGCTCGAGGCCAAGCTGGTCGTCCTCGGCTCCCAGGGCGTCGGCAAAACGTCGCTCGTCCACCGCTATGTGCAGAACGCGTTCATCCCGCCATCCAAGGCGCAGTCCACGGTCGGCGCCTCCTTCGTGACGACCCGCGTCAACGATCCCGAGTCCGGCGCAACGATCCGACTGCAGATCTGGGACACGGCGGGCCAGGAACGCTTCCGGTCCATATCACGCTTGTACTACAGAGGCGCGCACGCAGCGATATTGTGCTACGATGTCACGAGCAAGAAGAGTTTCGAGGATATGGGCGTCTGGTTGAAGGAGCTGAAGGACAACTGCGGCATAGAGTCCGGTGGAGACTTGATCATACACGTGGTCGGCACCAAAAGTGACGTGGTAGCGTCCGACCCGAAGAAGAGGGAGGTGCCGTTCGAGCGCTGCATCGGCTACGTGGCAGAGCAGCTGTATCCCGACATTGCTACTCCGGGATTGACACCAAGCCAGGGTAGCCCACCTAGCAGTCACGGATTGCCTGTCCCTGCTCTGGCGAGTCCACACAGTAACAGATCCTCCGGATTCTGGGGTCAGGAGGCTATCTGGGACTGTTGTCACGAAATAAGCGCCAAGGACGGTGAAGGCATTGACGAGGTGTTTCGGGTCGTGACGCGCAAGCTGGTCGAGCAGCACGCCGCGCGCCTCGAGAAACAGAGACTGCTCGAAGAGGCTCTATCACGAGGCCGGACGCCGAGATTCGAAGGCAATGCGCAAGGCTACTTCGATCTGCCCAATGGCGGCACGGGCAGCTTCAGAGTAGGCCATGGGGACAAGCGGAAGAGCTGGCTCGGCTTTCCGGCAACGCCTGGCGCGCTGTCGAGCTGGACTGCCGACGAGGGAGATGCAGATGACGAGCCAACCAGGCGGAAAGGCAGATGTTGTTGAGCATGTGCACATATCGACAGACAGGGGTGACGGCGTTGTATTATGGAATACGGGTTGGTGCTGCATATGTTGTGTACTAATACGCGTTCAACAAGCGAGAAGAGGATATGGGAAGCGCTGGCGCTGCGGCTTTAGTGCAACTACGGCACTTGCATACTCACTGAAAATGTAAATATAGCTGTATCAATGCTTGGAATGTATCTGATACCACGCATGTCGAGAGCGTGCAAACAAAACGAGATGGTATCAAGCGCCCGCTAAACCCACAATTCCATCCGCTTGACATACGAAAACTGGCCCTAGCGAAAGTGGCACATAGAAGAACCTGCCGCCGCTCCAGCGCTCAGTCATCACCAGATTCGATGACCACGAAAGTGCTCTTGCGATTTTTACTCAGCTCCACGACCCTAGGTTTCAGCGGCTGCTTGCTGTCCACCGCCTTCTGCACATGTCGACGCGCTCTGCTCACGCTGACCTGCCTCGCTACGCTGACCTGCACCATGTGCCTCTCCAGCTCTTCTGGCGAGCTGACACGCGGATACGGCTCCCGCGTCAAGCCGTCCGTAGACCAGTTGGTCGCCTTGGAGGTAAGCATGTCCCAGCTCGGCTCGCTGTCGTCCGTGTGGCGACCCTTGAGCGGCATCAACCCGCGGCTAACAGCGACCATGGACTCGCAGTCGGTCACCGTCGTCATGGTCGTGGGTGTAGGCGGCAGCGAGTCCTCGCCATATAGCGGTGATGAAGGCGACACATCACTGTCCGAGCTTGCAAAGGTCGGAGGCTTGGGCCTGGAGAAGTTGGGCGCAGCCGGAGACGTTGCGCCTGTTGGTGCGGTCTTCGAGCGCTGAATGGGCCGCGGCCGGTGGATGGCTGTCACTGGCTCCTCCACCGATGTGCCGTCTTTCTTCGCGACTGTGATGTTGAGAGCTGGCACTTTGGTGAGATGTGGCGAGGTCATACTGCGCTGTGGAACAAAGCTCTGTGGTGGTCGCATCGTGAGCTGCGGCAGACTTGGTAGGCGGCGCTCGCTAGTTGGCTGACTTATATGCGGGAGACTGGGCACTGTGGAAGTGACTGCCTCCTTGTTCGTTTTAGAGTTGAGCCTCTTCAGTTTGCTCTGCCTCCGCTCCAAGATCGATTGTCGAGGCTCGAGGAGCTTTTCAAACATGACGCTATAACGTTCCATCTCTCCACTCGGAAAGTCAAGATCCAGTCTCGGCGTCCTTGGGACAGCGCCCGGTACTGTTATACCACTGGTCGACATCGGCGAGTCTTTGCGGTCTCCCTGAAGCGTGGTGAACATGTCTTCCGAGTCCCGAATGCTACCAAGAGGCTTTGGCGCGGGCAAGGTGCCAACACGTTGGTCCGCTGGAGTTCGGAATATCTTGCTTTCGATATTGGGCATGAAAGACGCCCGATCTGCTTCAGCTCTCGCTTCAAACCTCGCCATGCCGCGCGTCACAGATGGCGTCCGTGCGTGATGGCTGGAGATTGAACCGGGACTTTGCAGAGGACCTGGCGAAGGCGAAGGCGTCTCTATGAGGGGTCGTGCTTGCAGCGCTTTTGATTCCGGCTCCATGTGAACTTTGTAGAAAGGTTCGGGAATCTCTGGCTTAGGCGAGTGGCGATGGAAAAGGCCGCCAAGTATTTTCCAGCTTGACTTCTTCTTGCGAAGCTCAGGCGCTTTGGCAGGGCTTTCCATCAGGCCGGGATGCGCTGCTTGCGTTGTGTGCGCCCGTACTGGCGGTGGTAGGCGGTCGGTGTTGGTCGGTGGCTGAATCGACGTGAATGAACGACCCCAATTCGGTGCTACGTGCGAAGGAGAACCTATAGCTAGGCCAATCGCTGCTCCCTCGCCAGCACCAAGAGGAGAAGGAGCGGCCTGGAAGGTCGCATTCTTAGGTGGAAGACGTGGCGATGGTGTTGGGAAGTTGAATGTGTCACCACCCTCCCGTATCTCGATGCTCTCGCCCAGTGTTTGCAGATCACCTCTGTGATCGCCGTTTCTGTTCGCGGTCCGTGGTCGCTCCGTACTCCTGCGGGCATCGGCAGACTTGGAGCGGGTGAAGATGGACCTCCTCCGTTCGTGCTTGCTCTTCCGTCTGTCCTTTAGCACTTCATCCTGCTCAGGAATGGACCTCTCGGGCGCAGGCTCCTCATTCCTCTCAACATCCTTGCCAGACGGGACCTTTTGCGATTTGGAGCGTTTTAGAAACGCCATGCCAGGCCACAGTCACCTCCACCCAGTGGCCAGCAAGTGGTATGTCGTGACGCGGACACCCGTAAAGTGAAGAAATGGGCCTGGTTGATTTGCGAGATGCTCGGCCTCAAGCCGTATCCTCGAAAATCCGTTGGGCGTGGGTAGCTTGATAATATGTGTCGTGGGCCGCGTGAATGAGTGGGTCGATTGTAGCAGTACCCTCCAGAGAGTACGCAGTCGTGATATAACAATAGCAATAACGAACAACAAGAAGCAAAGACTGCAGTAGTCGATGACGAAGGAAGTGTCAGCTGAGGTGAGAGTCGACGCAAAGTGCGGGATCAGTACGGGCGAGGTGTGAGGCTGGCCAGCCCACCTTCTATCTATCGCTCGAGCACGATAGATTTTGGTAACGATACGAGAAGGGAATGAAGTGAAGGACAAACACGACTGCCCTTGCGCAGAGTGCCAAAACCTGGGCAGTAGGATTGCTCTTCGGTGTCGGTGTGCTACGGACCCCATCCTGGCCGTTCGAATGCTGCCAGCCGCCAGCGTCCTGAACACAAAGGAATTGCAGGATTTGGCGTGCGTCACGCAATTCGCCGCACTGTGGAAGGTAATTATGGCTGCTGAATACCCGGTAACCCACATGACTGGAAATGCGGTGTTAGCGGAGCCTTGATTGCAGCAATCAAGGCTGAGCCAGTTAGGGAGAGGGTGTACTGCTGTGTTGCGTTTCAGGCTGATGATGCGGCGCATGGGTGGTCGGCTCGAAAATATCTATGCGCACGCTAGTAGTGCCAGAGCCACGCTAGCGGAGATATCCAACGGTTGGCACGTGACCGGCCTCGCTCGGCAACGTTGCATCACGCCTACAATAGGAGGTACAGTGCCAGTGCGAAGAGTCAAGAGTAGTAGTGGTCGACGTTGCCCTCAGAGTTATGGATGAAGTAGATATTCTTGCGACACGCCGAACCGTTCACGCCAAGCCGACGCCGAATGTCTACTACTACCCTGCGACCTACAAGTGGCGAACCGCGATATACGCTAACGTGACGCTCGATACAGCTCTTCGTGTTGTTTGCTGGTCGTAAGATATCATCAGGCCACGTCGGAGAACTCGACTTCTCGATGGACAGAAGTGATGCTCTATCAAGATCTATCTCAACTCCGTCGATTTCATTTGAGGCGCAATATAGGCCTGCGATATCAGATTTTCCAACCGCCGGTTGAAGCCTGCGAGGTCTTACACTCGCTGATTCTCCGCATGCCTTGGATCCGTCTCCACTTCCGTCAGCCCATCGTTTGGATTAGGATGCAAGTGGGCATGCTCTTCGAACTTCATCACCCCACCATTGTTACCGATGCAATGCAGATCGACGCCTTTGGCCTTGATCCGCTCGAGCGCGTCTGGATCCCAGTCGAAGGTCCGTTCTTTGGTGGTCCCATATGATACGGCGACACTCCACATACAGACCTCTTTCAGCTGCGCAAATCGCTCGTCCTCGACAAGATCGGCGACTGTACGCAACAGTTCCCTGTGCACGTGGTGATCTGTCTTGCGATTGACGATGAGGGCAATGCTCTCGATGCTGGGCGGCAAGAGGTCTCGCAGGTCAATCACATGGGCGCTTCCTGCATTGCTAGGCTGATGAGCTGTCTCACCTGCCCCACGAGCGTTTGTGGACTCGTCACCATTCGACAGCAATGTAGAGACATTGATGCCGTTGAGGGACTTGAGCCTGCGAAAGTTGCGAAGGCCTTGGAGGTTGACCGTTTCGTAAGCCCCATAGAGAAACACATCCTCCAAGCAATGTCCGTACTCCTCGTACAGCATGCCCGTCAGATTGCCCTTGTCCGAGCAACTTGCCATGGACTTTACCCCTCGAAGACGTTTACACGCCTTGATCAACTTCCCCATGGCAGTATGTGAAAGGTTGCAGCAGGAGAAGGCAAGTTCTTCAACCGAGGAGCACCCTGCCGGTAGAGAATAGTCTTCGTCCTCGTCGTCATGGTAGCCCAGAAGCGTCAGGTTCAAGACCTTGATGTTCGGTAGGAAGAACAGCGGTGCTACGGCCGAGGGAGAAGCGTAGTATGCGTCGTGTGGATGGCGCATAGTTGTTGATGTGCAGATGGACACATGTCGCAGCGACCGAAAACCGGGTGGCCACGAAGGCTCAGGGGTGGTGCTGATGCTGCGGATGGCTTGGCAGAGGAAGCTCAGTGGGTGCATGTCGTCATATTCTTCACCCTGGTAGCTAAAACCACAGGTCAGTACGTGAGTATGTAAATGATGCAGTAGCAGAGATCAGATTGAATCACGCACGCGATAAAGTTTACCCTGTCCACCTTCGGCGCAAGTGCGATGAGCATGCCCTTCAGTGTCTCATCCCAGCCATCTCTGACCTTTTGCATCCACACTGACACGTCCGCATCGCTCATGGCTAAGGTGTCTCGCATGACAACTTCGTAACGCTCGAGTTCTCCATGCCCATAGAATGATTGATCCAGCGTGGAATGGTCCTCGGTGGGATCAGGCCAATTCGGGTCTGGCTCTCCGTGGTTCTCCTTGTATCCAGGGTTATCATAATAGAAAGTCCATGAACTCCATTCTCGCCAACCGGGTCGTATGCCCCAAAACTCGAGGGCACGTATATGCCACGCTGCCTCCGGGTTCTCATGAGTTAAACGAAGTAGAGTCGGAGCAGCAAGTGGCGGCCGGTCATGCCTGATCGTGTACCGAGCGTGATATGCTTTGTTAATAGCGAGGCGGTCTTTGATGCAGCGGTATGATGTCTTGCAAGCCAGCCCGAAGTTAACGATGCTATCGGTTTCGACGAAGGTAGCTATGGACGCCAGGAGCTCTTCCGGCAGCGAGAGTAGGAGTGCGTCTGACATGCCTGCGAGAGAATAGAGAAAGGACAGAGCATGGAAAGACACCAACGAGTAGGGCCACTTCGGTCTTAAGCGACGACACTGCCACACGCAGATTAGATGATGACGAGCTGGCGCAGGCGGCGGTGCAGGCAGGCTGCAGCGCTGAGCGAAGATGGAAGGATGCAGGTGAGCCGATGGGGTACGTTGCGGAGCTGTCGAGTCGGACATGGGCCAAGATATATGGCAACGAGTCTCTAGGTGAGCTTTCCCAAGACTTATGCCCCGCACACAGCCAAAAGATCAATCACACCACAATTTCGATTATAGCTACAACGAGTCAACGACATAATCCAAAAACGCAAAAGTTGAACAGACAGAATTGTCTGCTCATCGCTGCCTCCATTCGGAGTTGAACCGAAGACCTCGGCATGGTCTAGATGTGATACTAGTGCCGCGCTCTACCAACTGAGCTATAGAGGCTCGTTGTCATCGCTGACTTGATGAAGGCTATGTATCTGGTGATGTTTTATATACCAATTCTTAGTTTACCCGAGCTTCCCCCGATGAGTACGTCTTCCATGTCTACTGGCATACTACCTACACAGCATCCCGAAATTCGGTCACCGCGGAGCATTGTTGCTCCGAGGCCAATCATCTGGCCCACTGGACAAGTATGACAGGCCTGCACTACCTCCTACCTTCCGCCTGTCAAGCTGTATGCCATATGGCGAGAATACATGTAACACCCTCCCTTTCGGATCGGCACCATGCGGGATGTGGCAGATCTATAACGCCCTGCCCCGCTACAAGGCACTTTCTACGAAGAGGACTACTACGGCTGGTATGCATCCATCTTCGCCGGTCTTGGGAGAAATCGGACGTCAAGCTCGGCACAGAGGGGAAGCTCAAGCAGGACGAACATCACTCACGTCTACAGTGGAAACGTGCCTCGGTAGTAGCTTGCAGCTTGCTACATAATATACCAGAGGGAGCACGATCTGCACAAGCAGGAAGGACTCCTGGATCATTGGTGGTACCAAGGACCGTCACAGACTTGCAGACGTGTACAGCCTCGTGCAAATCGGCACCGTGAGTCTAGATGCCCGCAGCTTTATTGGAGCTTCCAATGCCATTCGCTTACATTCGCGGCCGATCCACTCAAGGGCTGGTCTTCCACCATATCTCCTAGCCTCCGACACCTTTGCACGAAAGCAGTCGGCGAGGCTCAACTAGGTATCGACGCTGCAGTTATTCCGCTATTTGGCCCAATGCTCTGTTGACCGGTCAAGCCACTGTACAGGATGGGATCTATGTTCTGCAATGATCTGCCGGCGCGGAACCATGCGTCGCGGCTCACTCTGCTCCGCTCCCATGGCCAATACATGTTGCATGCGCTATCCAAGCTACAGCCAGACATTTCACCCGTATGGTCCCAAGAGAGTTAGGTTAGAGTTAGTCAGGTAGGTGTATGCTCGACCTACTATATCATGAAATACGGAGAAGTATGCACGGTGTTACTGACAGGGCACAAGTGGGAAGGCCGTCTGAACCGCTTCGTGACACCGAGGCCTCCGTCAATCTTAGGCTTCAGTGGTCGGTCACAGCCTCACAAGTATACTCCCAACCCAGGAAGTCCCTACTCGCAGTACTCTGGTCCTGTTAAGGAACCAAACCAAATGAGTCGTGAGCTCCGGGATCCACGAAGGTAGACGATCATGGCTGCATTCTCTTACCGCGGTTGTCCGATCTCTTTGGTAAGGCTCCGGGAGATGCAGACAGCAGATGATTTGGAAGACGGCTGGAGTGAAACGGCCTCGTCTTCCTAGCGCCGCAGTAGCTCTTCTCCGCCAGCAATAGAACCGTCTGGTCTTGCACATCCCGTCTTGCAGTGCTCACGCGCAGCACCTATGTGCGGTGTGGCGCAGAGAATCCGATGGAGAGTTCGTTCTAGGTCCCAACTGGATGAGAGAGTCCGCCTGGGTGCCTGTGGACTAGTCTATATACGGATCTCGTACAACTCGGCAGCTTCTGGTGTGTACCTATGGTCCTTCACAGAGGGATATAAAGGCACCGTCGCTGTCTGCGCAGCGAATTTAGTACTCCTGCATCCATCTCGCTCCCCTAGCGCAATCAAACCACCCTTGAAGCCACCCCAAACACCACGAACGCTTTCTCTGACTTTGTACTACTACCTCCGAAGAAGAGATCCGAGGTGCTATACCAAATATATTCCTACGCTGTGGTTCCTACTAACGGCATAGACTAGACAACATGCTTGCCTCTATCGTGAAGATCATTTCCGTGGCTGCCTTGGGATTTGCCTCCATTAGCTCTACAACTCCTGTCGATCTGTCAACCCTCGACCTGGAGAAACGCGGCGGCTGGACTAGTCAATCCACCTGTCCTTCAGGAGACGGCCAAGAGTACGATGGACCTAAGGGCGGTGCGTGGATTGTCCGTTGCGGCATGGACACAGTGGCCACGACCTTCATTCAGCAGATTCAGACCGACAATTTCATCGATTGTATCCAAGCATGCGGTGCCAATGCGAATTGTGGCCGTGTGACGTACACGGCAGACGTGGGTGGCTCTGGTCCGTGTTACCTGAAGACCGGTGGCGGACCGCTCACATCCTCAGCGGGTCGCAAAGTGGCTACCAAGCGGAATTGAACACCTGTAGGCTTGGGCGTGGCGACGGGATATGGACCATCAGTGCTCACTGAGGGACTTGCAGGTCTGAGGTGAATCTGTGCGGTCGAAGTCAGGTCCTGTAACAATCAACCAACCGCGCGGCTGAGGGTTTCTACGGTCGATTGACCGTCCAACAGGCTGTAGTTAGTTTATCGTTTGACAAAAAATGCGATTTAGCTTAACCGGTTGCCAGTCCGCACGTGATCCGGGATAAGGATTCTCCGCGCCGGTCTGGTAGACTAAGCGAATGCGTAAGTATCGGGAAAGCCCGCTATCCACGGGGAACAGCCGTTTTCTTGCCGCAGGGGCGCAGGGGTCTATGCAAGCCCTAGGGTACGGGTTTGGGTAAGGATTTTTAGGCAAACAGAGTATATCCAAATGTATACAGTCAACCAACAGAAAAACCTGGATACCTTACGGTTGGTTGACCGCTAGCGAGGCTCCCGGTTGACCAACGGGTCGACTTTTCCAAGTAGTTAACCAACAAACCGTGCAAAGAGTCGGTTGGCTCTTACAGTCACTGGTTCAACTTGAGCTATAAAGTTGTTTGATGTGCCTGTTTGTACTGTCACTGATTGCCTGAACATCTTGACGCCTGAACACCTTGACTTAAGGATTGTAGGATGTTTCCTTCTGCATCTCGGATGCTCGTTTATATCTTTGGTTTTCAATGAGTTCTATAGCTACAGGTAGGTTTTATATATTCGCGCCCACTGATGAACAACGTCGCCCTTTCGCCCCGCTATGCGGCCGCCCACTAGCGTAAGCTTCTTCTCACCCAATCACAAGCGTTCTTCATCCAC
This sequence comes from Oleoguttula mirabilis, assembly GCA_035135055.1. NCBI lineage: Eukaryota > Fungi > Ascomycota > Dothideomycetes > Mycosphaerellales > Teratosphaeriaceae > Oleoguttula > Oleoguttula mirabilis. The sequence continues at coordinate 210,580 of JAVFHQ010000040.1, read as the reverse complement.
TACGCGACTGAAGCTGTGCGCGCGTTCGAACTTCAAACCCTCTCTCAATCACCAGAACTGAGCGAAGCATTGCGACAGCACATCTCGTCCACCCAATATGCCTCCATTTCGCGATGACCAGATCCTCGTACGTTGCGATGATGTCAACATTGTGCTGGCACTTTGCGACAGCTACTGACTATGCCAAACAGATCATTGCGCCTGGCTCCGAGACCACTCTCGCTCAGCTAGGCCTGCCCGAGTCCTTTACACCCGCACGATACCGACTGCGGTCGCGCATGTTCCAAGCCGAGCAAGAAGGCGAGTACGAGCCGGTCAAGATCCGCCGGAAAGAGAAGCCCGCGTCAGCACCGACCGCGCCCGTCAATGGGATCACAGACGGTGAGCAACCGAAGCCCGAGACCAACGGCGAGCCGGAGTGGGAGGAGGACCGCATATCAGAAGATGGCGCAATATGGCCGATACGTGAAGGGAAAATAGTCGACTGGCAGTGCTTCTACGCGCTGATGACCCACGTCTACAACACCGTCAACCCGCCATTTCATACACCAATCATACTGATTGCGGAGCCGGTATGGACGACGAAGGAGCACGAGAGAGTCACGCAATTCTTCTTCCAGAAGTTCAAGGTGCCCGCATTCACGATGGTGGATAGTGCCATGGCGGCCTCGTACGCGTATGGTATCACAACGGCGACTGTAGTGGACGTCGGGTTGGGCAAGGCAGACATCACATGCATTGCCGACTCGACACTATATGATGTGGGTAGGAGCTTGGCGGTACCGGAGTGCGGAGGTGATGCGATGACGGGACGGTTGGAGGAGCTATTGACTGGCCGGAAAGGTTTCACACGCGAGGTGTGCGAGCAGCTCAAGAAGAGCAACGTCTGCGAGATCCTGCCGCCGGACCTTGAGGTGCCGACGAGCGACTCGGCAACGGCGGATGCACCAGCGAACCCGGCCGCAGCTGCATCGACGGGAGCTGGCGCGAGGAAGCTTTCAAATGTGGGAGATCTACCTAGAGGACCCGGACCAGGCACACAGGTGGGCCAGGAGAAGAAGCTCGAGGATGACGAGGGTGTGCTCGACATTGCAAGCATCGTCGCGGGCGGCAACATGAGCGGGTATCTCGCACAGAAGGACCACGAGAAGGCAGAGAAGGCAGCAGCAAAGCAGCAGAAAAAGGGCAGTGATGCGCAGCAACTGGCCGCGAACAAACCTGTGCGACAGCCAAATCACAAGCGGACACGCAACACCTTTCTTTACGAGGATTTCGCCCTGCACGATGCGATGAAGAAGGCTGGAATGAGCAGCCAGCACATGGCAGATATGCAGTCGGCGATGGACGAAGGACCCAACAAGCGGCAGAAGACCCCTGAGCCTCAGTCTGCAGTTTCGGACCGACCAGCAGATAGTGGCTTCACCGTTCAGCCCCACGATGGCACAGCCGCTACAGACGCCTCGCCTACTGGTGGTCTCAGGCGAGAGATCGAGGTCGGACCCGAGCGCTTCGAAGCCGCCTCGGGCAAGGACGGCGAGCCGGGTATTTTGGAACGAATAGCAGACGCCATCCATCGCACTGTGCAATCGTGTCCGGACGTCAACAGACGCAACGAGCTGTGGGAGTCGATGATCATCGTTGGCAACGGCGCGAAGGTGCGAGGCTTCAAAGAAGCGTTGGTGGAGACGCTGCAGCGGAAATACATTATATCGCCCTCCTCAGCCACCATCTTCACCAGTGAGCTCCCCTCAAACCTCTCTACGCCGATGGCTACGGGCGCGAATACGCCTCAGCCGGGACAACTCCCAGGCCAACAACTGCCGCACACCAGCTCGGGCGTCAACCCGCTTCTAATCGCCGCGACTCACGCGCAGAATCCGGGACTGCAGCCACCACCCACCTCTTCCGCGCTTACACTGCCACAGCACTCTGCTCACTCGAGTCACGCTCAGTCTCCAACGTCGATCAAGCTGGCGAAGATTCCGGAGTACTTCCCAGAGTGGAAAGAGGTCGGGTACGATGAAGCGACGTTCTTGGGTGCGCAGGTGGCGGCACGGGTGCTGTTTGTGAGCGACGCGGGCGCGAGCAAGGGATTCATGACTAGGACCGACTACAACGAGCAAGGGCCGGGTGGGATCCATGAGGTGTATCTTTAGGACGTGAGGATAGTGCAAGCGTGCCTTTGCTGACTGATTCTACTCACGCAAGGGGCAGAATTCCAACTGTGTTGAGTCGGGATTCCCACGTGCTGGCGGCCAGATTGACTCACAAACACTAACAGCCAAAAACGTGACTTTCACATGCTTTCACATGTTGACAGCCTTATCTTGATTGACGTCACTGCTCACGAGATCGCACTACTTCACTGTCTCTCTTGACTCTTAATCCTCCAGATTTTGATACACAGGGAGTCACACAAACATGGCGCCGAAGCGGAGGACAGGTGAAGCGTCAGGCGAGACGTCTTGCAAGGTATGTGACTTACTCGTCTGATCGTAAGCTGCTTACTGATACGAGGACTGTAGAAGCCAAGGGGCAAGGAGCCCAGCGCACAAAATATGCGTATCACGCGGCAAATGACCCTGGACGCTTCGCGTAAGGCGGTACTGAACACCACCGAGCTCCTCGAGCATATCCTCAACTTCTTGCCACCAAAGAGCCTCTTCGTCTGCCAGAGGATATCACGACGATTCAAGGAGCTGATCAGTACATCTCTGCGGCTCCAAAGACGGCTCGGGATCAGCATATACCCCAATACCGATGCTGCAGAGGGCTGGAAGATCATGGCCCACCAGGAGTCTAGCATTGGCCGCACGTTCTCCGCCACCTTCACTCGCCGTGACCAAGTGGTGGCGCCGTACAATCGTATACAATCCGTCGACCCAGTCGAGCTCAATTTCCCACTGAAGCCAACAAGAGGCTGGCAAGCAGTGACAAACACAGCCATCCGTTGCTGCATGGACCGTGGTGGCAATCGTGCTGAATTTGATACTCCACCACTGCGACTCACCGGCGTGCATTCATGGCACGACGTCTCTATGACAAAGCGTCCGATACCGAGTCGAGTGCATCTGCACTGCATTCTATGGTGGTGGATAAGGAAAGATGTGTATGGCTGGGTTCAGCGTGATCTGCAACCTGACGCTGACGGGAAACTGACCCTGGGCGCGCTGATGACCGAGGCGTTGGACACGCTGGAAGGTCCGCGCTTCGGTTCGAAAGACCGATGGACGGACAAGCACGACACGGGTTCTCATGCCAAACTCACACTCAGGGAGGTACTGGGAGACTTGGAGAAGAAGTATGGGTGTCAGGCTGTCATCCGAGGAAGCACAACCATCAGCTTGTTGAACGCTGTGGTTCCGAGTGAGGCGGAGTGGCAGCAAATGGGTGCAGCGGATAAGACGTAGTCATGGCATGGGTTACATGCCTATCAGAGAGGAGAAGGAAGGGTAGCGTTGACTACTGCCAAATGGAGCTGACAATGCTTGAGTGACTGGAACGTCACCGTTGTCCACGCGCTACCGAGAGCGATTGAGCGAGTCTGCATGCACCGCTGCGGTGGCTCGAACGTCCGTGGTTCCACCACGGGGAGAAGACGTAGTCAATGAAGCGCACTCACTTTCACATGCAACTGAAACAGCTTGAAGTGACGTCAGTCCCTCTTTAGAGGCACCAAAGCTCCAGTCCGCCTTACTTTGCTTGACGCCGTGACCTTCGACTTCACATCCATCAACCATTGCAGACATCAACATACAGATGGCGGGTCACAAGCGGAAGACCGACGAATTGGCAACGGTGGCGCCTCGCAAGGTACACATCAGCTTCTGAAACAGCTCCCTGATCGATTACGACAGACGCTAACGCTGCACAACAGACAAACCGTCCTCGGGCCATCACTTCAACGTCGGTTGGCACAAGAGTGACGCGGCAGATGACCACGGACGGACCACGCAAAGCTGTGTTTGCTACGACCGAGCTCCTCGAACACATCCTCAGCTTCTTGCCGCCTAGGGCGCTCTTCGGGTGCTTGAGGGTCTCGCAGAATATCAGAGATGTCATCACTACTTCTGTCATTCTTCAACGTCACATGGGGCTTCGCACTTCCAGTGGCGAACGACAGTCCTGGGCAGTGACGGACAAAGGTCCTACCTCCGTCTCCGCCGCATTCAGCCGCCTTGACAGCGCAGCGGCTGGCTCATCGTCTGCGGAAGCGGTCATACCTGTTGAGCCGAGCTTCTTATTAGGATCGACCGAAACACCCCGAAGACTTGCCACAATTTCCGCCTCTTGGTCTCCATACTACGGCCGCTACGAAACGATCGTTGCCAATATATCGGGTCGACTGACCGGCACGCACTCATGGCATAGCGTGCAGCTTACAAGTTCATTCACCAAGAAAGCGGCGATTATGCTCGGTTGGAAGATCGGTCGCAACACACAGGGATCCCGATGGCAAGTGGTCGAGGACGCTACCGGCGTGACATTCGGTGCCTTGGTCGATGCCGCACTGAATCGCAATGCTGGTCATCGGCACGCTTACTGGTCTGAAGGGGGGAAGCGCAACTCCGAGGACACGACGCTTGGTGTATTATTAGAGCGTTTGGAACGGCTTTCTGGGCGGAGGGCTGTCATCACCCATACATCGATCACACTGTATGACGTCGTAGTGCCCACTGCGGCGGAGTGGCAGCAGATGAGTGAGACAAAGTAGCCTGAGTCTGAGGGCTCACACGGTTGTGACTGAAGCGAATGGACACTGCAACACTCCCATCGAATCATCGACCGAGCTTCGGAGGGTGCAGATGATGCCTTCGAGCGCAAGGCAATGCTCGGGTGACAGCTGAAGTGCATCACGCACGTGCTGCGTACCACGATGAGGCGCACAGCGGCACGGAGAGTCCAGGACTCAGCAGCTTATGGCTGGCGGGTACGGCACTTCTAGTGGCCACATTAGCAATATGTACAGCGTACCAGCGCGTACCAGCACTAGCAACAGAGTCTGAACATCTGCACAATCCTAGTATTTGCGTTGCATAGTGGAGACGCAATGCCGATCCGTGCCTTCCTGATTTGGGTTCCGCTCCGCTTGTTCGCGGGTTCTGCTTGGCCAATTACAGTCAGAGTCGAAGTCACAGCCCCGCCCGTAGCCACATAATCTTACGAACAGCATCCTCGTGACCGTCTTCTGGCCGTACAACGAAGTTGCCAACACCTCGTCGTGCTACCTCGAAGGAGACACCACTTGCAGTTGTGACACCTAGCCAGTGGATGCGAGTCCTACCGGCGTTTGCAGTCAAACCAACTGTACCTTGCCGGCATCCACCGCATAGTGCGACGAGCTCAACATCATGACTTCATCAGAATCACCGGCCACATCGCCAGCCGCCACCATGGTCTTCGCCATCCCCGAACTGCTCAAACAAATCCTTCTCCACTCCGACACGTACGCGCTCCTCCGTCTGCAGCGCATCAACCGAAGATGGAAGGAGGTCATCGCAGGGACACCAAGCCTGCGGAAGGTCATGCTCCTCGAGTACAGTGCTACGGCAGACGCACAAGTGGAGCTTAACACCATGATCTCAGATGGTGCCGGGAAAGATCTGAGTGCCGCCGTTCCGCAACGCAGGCTCCTCGGGTGGAACTTTATCGCCTTCGACTTCATTACCGCTGGCGTCTGCGTCACCGCTCTACGCCGTCGCCGCGTGAATCTGACATTCATCGTTGTGGACTCGGAGGATTGCCAGTGCGCATGGATTCGACGGCCGGATAAGCGTCCGCTGCCGGTGCAGCAGGAGATGGGATCATGGCGGGAGATGAAGATGCTGAACAGGCCACTCCCGGTCCAAGTCCATCGCTTTGGGTTCGGTGGCAGTGTCGTACATCATCTTTCTGCGGGTGCGACGTTGGGATGCTTGGTTCATTGTTTGAGCGAGGATGTGGAAAAGGAGTCAGCTGGGGATCCGGAGCGGCAGAGATGGGCGGAGGGAGGGAATGGCAAGCAGGCAGAGCAGGACTTGGGGTGCGCCGTTGCAAGGCAGTCGAGGCGCAAGCAGCGTAAGCGCAGTGGCTGGGTGTTGCATTGGTGTCGGTGTATGTGACATCCGATGCATCACCAATGGGTCCCGCTTCTGCGACGGGGCGGGTAGCTCGGACGTTACTCGAGGCACCACGAGAAGCTACTACGAGGAGGGCTGGAGACTATGGAGAGCCACGGCTCAGGGGGAGCCTGACATCCTGCGCGAGATGTGCATCAGCAAGTTCCCGTCTTGAGCAATCGTCTCAGTGGTGCGGTCGTGATGCATATAGGCTCGTACCACTTGCATTCGCTGTACTGGAAGTCTCTGCTTCGTGCCGCCGCCATTCGCCAGACTTCGTTTGCTTCCGGTCACGTTCCGGCCCACGCCGTTCGTGCCTGCCCTATACGCCAGCTTTCATTTGCTCAGCGAGTCATACCCCGGGCCTGAGCCGAGGGCACACCTGAAAGCCATTGCACACGTCAAGCTTGCACCTTTCCCGAGTCGTCAGCAGAACCCACCACCGACAGCGCAAAACGTCTGCGACACCTGGGGACCAGATCCCAAGTGAGCGATCAGCAACCATGGTATGTGAGCATTATTGCTGGCGCATGAGAGCCTTGATTGATATCTTATGGACAGGACGACATGGAGTCGACAATCCCTGCATCAGCTGCAGCGAAAGTCTTCAACATCCCCGAGCTGCTGGAGAACATCTTGCTTCACCTCAGCATGAGGCAGCTGTTCGTCAAGCAGCTGTTCGTCGTGCAGAGAGTCGACTGGAAGTTCCAAGGCGTCATCACTGGGTCGGAGAAGCTACGACGCCTCATGTTCCTCGCCCATAAGCTCCCCCACAAGCACGGAGTAAGGCAGACACGCTTCAACCCGCTGCTCCGCGACGGAGGCATCCCACTGCTCGCCTGCCTATACTTCTTCCTCCACTACGAGGGGGCCATTAACCCAAGGCCTTCCATCGACGCCGCTTTCCACTTTGACGTCTCCGAGCAAGAAATGCGCGAGCTAGAAGCGTCGCGAGACAGCTCCTGGCGAAGCACCAGGCTCGTCGCAGGGGCTGAGAAAGCGGATATCGATCTGTTGGTAAGAGCTGGGGACAGCGTGACAAGCGACTCCAGCACGCTTGAGACGGTGGGCCAGCTGGCAGACTGGGCGGTAGAATGGTAGGTGTTGCACCCGACGGAACTCTTCGATTGTTGAAATGGTGGGAGTATGGGAATGTACTAACTTCTGCGCAGCAAGAGAACAGCAACACGGGGACGGAGCACGGTACTGCAGTCTGAGCATGCTGGGAAGGTTTCGTGAGGAGGGGTCCAATAGACTAATACCTTATGCATAGAAGTGCATGCATGTGATAGGAGTAGATGCCTCGGCCCGTTAGCCCAGCTCTCCCAATCGGGAAGTTTGCGACGCGACCTCATCCATGTAGCTGCGCAAGATAAACACCCCTCTCATAACATGCCAGTGTACTCTCCAGTGACACCACTACCATGTCCTCCTCATCCGGCAGCAAGCCATCGACATCTTCCACCGCCAGCAGCACCCTCTCCAGCAAGCGCCCGCTCGACCCCCTCACCCGCACCGCGCTCCGCTACACGATAAGCCCACGCGAATACGAGCTTCTGCACGAGTACCTCATCTCGCGCGCACCGCCTCAGATCAAAAAACGGACGCCCGACCCACCGCGGTATGAGAAGATCACGAAGAGTGGAAGCGAGAGCGGAGACTACAATGTCAGCGCCGTGCGGGCGGCCTTTCGCGTCTTCGTTGCGGCGTACGTGGGGCTGAAGGGGTGGGAGGTGGTGACGGAGAAGATAGCCAGTAGGCAAGGAGGAGCAGGAGGAGGAGCGGCAGCGAAAGGCAAGGTCGTTGCGCCGAAATATGGCAGTGCGAGGGTAGCGCTGTCCTTCTCGAGCATCCTGCTGTTTCACCGCCTGCTGCATCGCTTCTTCAAACGCCTTCGTGGCTCGCTGCTCGAGGAGTCTGCTGAGCCGTTTCGGAGACGCAATCCACGCATCTCGCACCTACTCACGTCTAAATACACGCCTGCGGTCGGCGCATCGCTCGCCGGCTTCTTCCTCGGCGTCTCACCTTCAGACCAAATGCGCATGAGCATCGCCATCTACATCTTCACCCGCAGCTTAGAGTTCGGCTACAACGCCCTGGAAGAAGGGGGCTACCTGTGGCGCAGTGAAGACGAAGGTGGGAAGGGCAAGCCATGGTGGTTCGGCAGCTGGCTCATCATGCCCTTCGCCTGCGGCCAGCTCTTCCACGCCTTCGTCTTCGACCGCGACTGCTTCCCCGAGAGCTACGGCCGCTTCATGCTCGACCACTCACCCGAGTACATCCAACTCAAGCCCTCCGCATACGTGGTGGGCGAAGGAGGGAAACCCTGGCCCGGCACGTTCGACATCGTGGACGGGCTGGCGGAGCTCAGCAAACTCCGCTGGCCGCCTTTTGTCTCCCCAATCCTGTTCCCGTCGATCAAACAAGCCTTACCCTCTGGTCTAGCATTGGCGAAAGTCAGCCCCATAACCGGCCCAGCGCACCCAGGCATCACACACACCTCCTGCGCCCTTCTGCATCCTCATGATCCGAGCTGCGCCCGCACCTACCTCAAATACTGGATCGCCGCCTTCCCCTCGGTAGCCAAGCTGTTCACCCTCCTCTACGGCGCCTTCGCCCTCTTGGCATACAAGAGCTTACTCAAAGACCCACTGCCCTTCGTCAACACGCTGAGCAAAAGGATCCTGCGCATGGCCCTCTTCATCACGGGCGCCATCGGCACCTCCTGGGGCAGCATCTGCTTGTTCTCCAACTACCTCCCTCGCTCCACTCTACCCACCCAACGCTGGTTCCTCGGCGGATTCCTGGGAGGCCTGTGGGCTTTCGTCGCGCGCCACGGCGAAAGGAGTAACTTCTTGTACGCTTCGAGAGTGAGTATTGACTCCTTGTACAAGGTTGGCAAGAAGCGGGGTTGGTGGCGCGGTGTCAAGAACGGGGATGTGATGGTGTTTGTGGCGAGTCTGGCGCTGCTCAACGTGGTCTATGAGGCGAGGCCGGGTGCTGTGGAGGCTGGTGCTGTGAGGAAGGGGGTGAGTATGCTGCGGGGTGAGGGGTGGCTTGATCGGGTGGCTGGTAAAGAGGCGACGGGGGAGGAGGCGGAGGCGACAGAGCGGTCTGGGAAGGTGGAGGACGAGAAGAAGGAGGAATGAGATTGTGCTCTCGGTGATCGTTACGGCCGTATGACCTCTTTGGTTGCAGTGAGCGAGGCGTTATGGAGTATGCAACGACACATCTTGTGTGTAATATGTGTATGATACTCGACAATAGCTGAGCTGGGCCACTTGGCGCGTTTGGGACACGGCAGGCGTTCGGACAGCCGTCATGACAATCTTCTCAGAAGCCTCTGGAGGGACATGTGGGAGGGTCACACAAGTCCTACTCATGTCAGAGTGCCTTTCTCCTTTTGGAATAGTACTGGAGTTGCTGACTCCATGCCAGGCCGGTGACTAGGTTCTTACCAGCGCCGCCCGATCTCAGCTATGGACGACTATAGACGCATCGGTGGCGTCACGGTAAATCAGCGCAACAAAGACGGGACCGATTAGACGTTGCACTACTGGCTTGCTTTCTGTGAGCTTTTGTGTGAATAACATAGCCAGTAGCTGACAGCGCAGAGCTCTTGATGTTTCCGAGAGTATATCTCTCGGAGTGCTAGGCATGCTGTGCACACATTGAGACGCTGGCAAGCGAGCCACACGTCTACAACCTGCCTGCCTACATGCCTCCGCCTGCGTGCTGCTACCTCCTACTGCCTGCCGCAGTGGTGTCCATGCTCATCGCGCGGAAGACTGAGTGCCTAGCATGCGCCATCGGTTGATGATCGCAGATCAAATCCGGAGGTCTGCCATGCCCGCCACAGTCGCCACCACACCACCAGCACTGCACTCCACATCTGGCGGCGCCTGCTCATGCTCCTGCTCGCACATGAGGCAATCCGCGTGTCCCAACTCGCCGAATCGCCTCGGCGTCAAGTGCCTAACCTTCGCCAGCTTCTCATGCTCCGCGAAGCTGCGCATCTTCACTTCCTCCAGCACTCTGATGAGGTTACCGAGGGTGGCGTCACCAGCCTCGAGCGTGAAAACATCGGTGTACCACACTGGATGAGTGTGCCTGTTCCCCCTTTTGTCTCGATGACGTATCTTGACCTCCACCTCAGCTGGACAGGGATTGGGCGTGAGCTTCATGTCCGACCAAGACGTGCGCGTGGGGTGGGTCCCCTTGAACCGCCGGTAACCCTCAACGTGCTGCACATTCTGCACCTCGCCAAGCTCCTCAGCAGCGATATGGGAGAAATGGATGGTGCAGATGTTTGCCAGGGGTCGCTCCGAGGTGGCAAACTCCTGCCAAAAGGGCTCGACGCCTAAGAGGTACCAGTTGATGGGCAGGGTCTGGGCGCCATCTACAGCCCACTCAAGCTCGGTAAGGTGGCGTAAATGCAGCTTGCGCTGCAGGTGGAACGAGCCGCCGATGACCTGACTGGCCTTGCGGTCGATGCGTTGGAAAACGAAGACGTCTTTAGTGCTGAGGCTGTCGTGCAGGAGGATTCGCTCGAGCAGCTCGGTGATTGCAAAGACTTTGCTTGCAGCTGAGGCCATGACTGCGGTCTGTCATGTGTCAGCGGCCCGCTCTGGCTTTCGGATCATATTGTATTGGGTCACTTACTGTGTCTCAACTTGATGGCTCTTGAATCAGGGTTGTGCGAAGGTCGTTGTGATCTCGGCGCTCTTCGGTGTCAGTGGAAGCGATCAATCGAAGAGGATAATATATATAAGCGTGCGGAATCCCTGAGAATATCCTTCAAAAAACGCGGCAGGCCGCAGATGACGTCAAGCTTGCAAACGCGGGTTAAAGTGAGGTTCATTCACACTCATGCACGGTAGATATGCTAGGTCCCACACGCTGCCTCTTCTCTGTTCGATGCACAAACGCACCTGAGGAATGGCCTGCTAGGCTGCTGCGCGACGGCTATGCCAAAGGCTGCCCGCTCCAGCGGCCAATGTGCCCAGTTGCTCGCTATCTCAACTCCTGGCTGGAGAAGCACCTGGTCCAGACTATCTGCGGCCACGATCATCCCTGCAACACCCGGCGTATCGTTCCACCCGCCTCAGCCTTCTTCCAGTGCGTCTTATCGCTCCGGTTTGCCACTTCCTGCAAAACCGAGGCCAACTGGCCAAGCGTGCCATTACTGGCAAACTCAACAATCTCCTTGTATGAGTAGCGCCATCTGTAGCAGAACCGCTGCCTCACACGCACATCAACAACTAAAACAACTGGCACCGCAGTCGGTGACAACTTGATGGTACGCCAGGTTTGGTTCTTGGCATGAAACACCTTGTCGCGCCCTTTCACTCCAAACTTGACGGAGGGGGCGTCCGAATCGAAGTCCCGACTGAGGCCGAAGCTGAACATAGCCTTCTCATCCCACGGGTCGTAAGTAGGAAATTTCATGTTGAAGGCTCCCAGCTCCATCTGGCCTGTCATGAGCAGGTCTATGGCCGCACCACTGATCGAGAATGGCAGCCTTGGCAGGCGTGAAGCGTCCAGGTCGGACTGGAGGAGCTGCATCTGTGTCATTAGTGGCACGGAGGCGTCGATGGCGTTCTTGACAGATGTGCTCAGGCGCTGAATCGCGAAAAGCTGCTTGAGCTCTAGGTTGAGGAAGACTCGCTCAAGGAGCTTTGGGTCGGCAAACGCTTTCTTTTCCGCAAATTGGCGCACGAGGATGGGACGTCCCGGATGTTGCGGTGTAAAGGCATGAACAACGAGCTCATGTGGGATTGGAGTGGGCTCATAGGCCAGTGTCAGATGCTCACTATGACTCCGACTCGCCACCCTCTGCAGTAACAAGATCAGGTTCCCGATCGTGCGGTCTTCCGGCTGCATTACGATGACATCGGTGTATTTGATCTTGTGGCAAGAGCCGTATTGTGGTATCGTGACAACAATCTTGACACGCAAGGCGAGCGGCTCCACACTCAGTCGCATCTGGCTCCATGAACCCTCGAGAGTGTGGATGCGCTTCCGGCCCTTCAGGCCGAGCCGAGCACCGACATGGCGGAAGAACTCGAGCATGTCGGTACTGATGATGAGGCTTAAGATGTGGAAACCTGAGGCCCTGCGTTCAGTCGTGCTGTGGAGGAAGTAGAACGGGCGGGTCGCCAGTAAGTTGTAAACCTTCATGTTGACTCCGCTGTCGCTCGAACCTTGGTCCTCTCGCTCCTGTTGTGTGAGGTGACGGAGCCTCATCTTACCCTGCAAATAGAAAGAGGCAGCGATGGTGGCATTGAACACCTGGCTGACCCGGCGGAGGATGGACAGCCGTTCGAGAGAGATGCAGTCGCTAAGCATGATCTGCTCGAAGAGCTCTTGAATCGCGAAGGCTCGATCGCTGGCTGAAGCCATGCTCGCGATTTCTTCTTCCGGTTCAGTGTTTGTAGGTAAGCTGTAGATATGAAGTGGCGTACGGATCTTGCTGTGGCAGCTGTGGGATCCTCTTCGCAATCCAGTTGTAGCGGCTCAGTATGCACGCGATAGATCTGGTGTGATAATGTGGTGTCGGGGACGGCGGCCGGTCTCATCAGTAAGAGCGAGGAAGGAGGCGCATCAGCGTCAACACATCAATCTCGGTTCATTTGGACGATGACGTCAAACTTCCAGTCTGAAGTGAGGTTTGATTGTGAACTCGCAACTCAGCACCTTCCGCACATTGAAGTGAGGCGCGCTTCGTTGCCTTCCTGCACGGCACTGATGAAGGCTGCGCTTCTAGATACCTACTGGCGCACTTACGGATAATATATAGTTGGGGCGGTCTCGATGTTGGGTAGACATGCTGGGGTGGGGTGGACTCAACAGGTGTAAGTAACGGTATTTGGGGTTGACAACCCAAGGGGTCGGCGACTTGGTCCGCTTCAATCAATGCAATCAGCTCTGCATCACCTCTTCTGTAACCGCTCGTCCACCAATCTTTGCACCATCTTCTCCAGCATCGCTCCGCCGCTCCCACCGCTACCCTCAAAGTACGCAGCGACGCTCTTCTCCACGTACTTGCCTACCATGTCCACCTCCACATTGACATCCTCGCCCTGCTTCTTCTTGCCCATGACCACCTTCTCCTGCGTGTAGGCAATGAGCATGACCTCCCACCAACCCTCATTATCGTCAACAGCCGTAATAGTCAACGAAGCGCCGTCAAGGGTGACGTAGCCCTTCTCGACGATGTAGCGCAGCACACTCCTGTCCCTCGGCTGCAGCCGAAAAGTGATTGCATTCCCGTCTTGCGTCGTCTTCGCAATCGTAGCAATGGTATCCACGTGCCCTTGCACGAAGTGCCCGCCCATCCTTGTGCTGGCACTTACGGCGCGCTCCAGATTGACGTTACTCCCTTCCTTCAGCGAGCCCAGGTTTGTTCTCCGGAGCGTTTCCGGTGCGACACCGACTTTGAACTCATTCTTGCCGAACTCGGTGACGGTCAAGCATGTGCCATTGATGCTGATACTGTCGCCAAGGTGCGCATCATCGAGAATATCGGCGCATTCGGAGATGGTCAGGGAGGTGCCTCCGCCGCCACTGGAGGAGTCATCGTGCTGGACGAGGTGGGAGACGGCTGCTTGGGCGTCAGCGCGACGCCTTCAGCCGGGATGGTGCTTCGACGACATACTGCCTACCGTCTCGACAATGCCTGTGAACATGGTGGAGATCTGAGAACAAGATGATGTAACTCAAAGGTTTCACCCATCGACAGAAACCCACATTCACTTGCCTCGGCTCGGCACGCCGGAATCGGCGACCACGGCTATCGATATAGGCGTATTGGCATAGGTTTGAACGCTGCTTGACTTCACTTGATTACTTGGACCCGGTCTTCATATTCGATAGAGTCGCTCTCACGCTGTTAAGAAGGCGTGTAGGACTGTGCACCACCAGCCAGAGCTACCTTGTATCATACCTTCGTCGCCATGTCTGTCTTGCGGCCGGCCTCTCGATTCGGAGCTCGGGCTCTCTCTGGTGTCACTTCACTTTCGAATAGGGCACAAAGACGATGTCTAGCTACGCCTGTCAACACTGCAGACGCGGGCGCCTTGCCGCTGGCCGGCGTACGAGTGCTTGATATGACCAGAGTGCTCGCGGGCGTAGGTCGATCCTCGTGCCACCGGCCATAGTTGAAGCTAATGGGGGTAGCCATACTGCACGCAAATTCTTGGAGACTTAGGGTACGGATGATGAGCCCAGTACGGCCACCTGCGGGTTCGACCTCTGAGAGCACCCATACTTACCATATTGCAGAGCCGAGATCATCAAGATCGAGCATCCAACACGTGGCGACGACACTCGGGCTTGGGGACCGCCTTACGCCTCGTACACGGAGGAGAGTGGCAAACAAGGCGCTGGAGAGAGCGCCTACTTCCTAGCCGTACGTCTGTGCCCAAGCTGGAAGCACCTCCCTACTCACTGCCTACCAGGTCAACCGCAACAAGAAGTCCATCGGGCTGTCATTCCAACACAAGTCCGGCGTCGAAATCCTGCACAAGCTTGTAAAAAACTGCGATGTGCTCGTGGAGAACTATCTGCCCGGCGCACTGAAGAAGTATGGCATGGACTTCGAAAGCGTGGCGAAGATCAACCCGAGCTTGATCTATGCCAGCATTACCGGCTATGGTCAAACAGGACCGTACAGCAGCCGTGCTGGCTATGATGTTATGGTTGAGGCGTAAGGAAGTTGTACAGCCGTGGTCTAGTCAGCGTGCTAACCCCTGTGACAGCGAGATGGGTCTCATGCACATCACGGGTCACAAAGATGGCCCGCCAGCCAAGGTTGGCGTGGCCATTACCGATCTTACAACCGGCCTGTACACCTCCAACTCTGTCATGGCTGCACTTCTCGGCCGAGCGAAGACGGGACGAGGCCAGCACATCGACGTAGCACTTGCCGACTGCCAGATTGCCTCGCTAGCCAACATCGCCAGCTCTTGTCTCATCAGTGGCAAACCAGACTCCGGCCGCTGGGGTACCGCACATCCATCGATCGTGCCATACAAAGGCTTCAAGACCAAGGACGGAGACGTTATGCTCGGTGGCGGCAACGACAGATTGTATGGCGTAATGTGCAACAGGCTCGGCAAGCCAGAGTGGATCCGGGATGACAGGTTCATCACGAATGCTGACCGGGTGAAGAACCGTGATACCCTCGAGGAGCTTGTAGAAGGTGTCACGAACACCAAGACGACGCAGGAATGGCTCGAGATCTTGGAGGGCAGTGGCTTGCCATATGCGGCTATCAATGACGTGAAAGGGACGATGGATCACGAGCACAGTGAGTCATCCTCTTGGAGTCATTCTATGTCGCGTGGCTGATTGAGGTCATAGCGAAAGCACGTGGCATGGTGACGGAAATCGATCATCCTTCATGCGGGCCGGTAAAGCTGCTGAGTCCGCCCGTCAAGTTCTCGGAAGCGAAACCGAGTATCCGCACTGCACCGCCCACTTTGGGCCAGCACACGAATGAGGTATTGGTTGAGATGCTGGGTATGACTGATAGTGAGGTCTTGAACCTGAGGAGCGATGGCGTTGTTGCATAGTGCACAAAACAACATAGCTGCCACACCATGGACAGAGTCCGCAGACTGATGCTTAACTCATGCGAGTGCGGCATGCGGTGTTCATTTTGAACGCGATCTACAACATCCCTCGCGTGGTGGCGGCTGACCGGAGCTGTAGCTGCAGCGTCCCGCACTGTGCCGCTGCTACTGCTGCGTCCCGTGATTCTACCTTATTAACGTTGCAGCTGATCCTCAAGCATATCTCTTGACGGACAACGGTATTTGCATATTCTGCTTCGCGGTACTGCCGTTACGAACGTTCTCACCTTGCCACGTCGGCGTGGGGACAGCATGTCTGTCGCCCAGGAAAAAGCCTTGGTATTCTTGCTGACGGTCGCGCCGCTTGTGGTGGTCGCACTCTGGAGCCTTTTCGCCACTCAGTACTCGATAACGCCGTCCAAGGCGATCCTCTTGCTCTACTATCTGCTGTATGTGTACGCTGTCCGATGGATCGCGGATCCCTACCTCAGGCTGCTTGGCTTTCTCCACCTTCCACGGCCGTCTGACCGCTCGTTCATTTTCGGCAACACCGGGCCCATATTACAGGACCCCCACGGCAGGCAAACCTTCAGCACTTGGATCGATACTATTCCAAACAGCGGTATCATCTATTTCAGCGGCTACTTCTACGCCTTTCACAATGTGCTGCTCACAACGCCGGAAGCCCTCCAGGACGTGCTGGTGAGCAACTCGTACGACTGGGAGAAAAGCCCGTCGCTCCGCAAGCTCCTTGCGCGGACCATCGGCCGTGGGCTGGTCACTGTGGAAGGTGCCGAGCACAAGGCCCAGCGCAAAAGCGTCAACCCGGCCTTCTCCGGCAAGCACATCAGGGATCTTGTCCCTCTGTTCTGGTCGAAATCTCAAGACCTTGCTAAAGTCATTGCGGATAAGTTGGACGTCGTATGCTCGGAACCCACTGCGGGTAACGAGGGAAAAGAAGGGCGTACTGGCATCGTAGAGATCAATCAATGGGCCTCCCGAGCCACTTTGGACATCATCGGTCTGGCTTGCGTTGGGCGAGACTTCGGCTCGATCTACAACTCGAACGATGAGTTCATTCAGCAATACAACAAAATCGTCAAGACTGACAATGGCGGCTCGATCCTGTCAATGGTGTTGGACACATTGAGTATCATCCTGCCGATACATGTAGCGCGCTGGATGCCGTTTTCCAGCCGCATCCGTGAGGCTTCGGATGGCAGGTATTGTTGAAACCACCACTATAAGTGTGGGATAGCTACTGAATGATTTCGTCCCTCAACAGGTATCAGCTTCGCCCGCTTTGTCGCAGACTCGTTGAGGTCAAGCGCCGTGACATGGAAACCGAGTCAGAGAAGCAAATCGATATCCTCTCAGTACTCATTCGCTCGGGTCAGTTCTCCGATGACGGGCTGGTCGACCAGCTGCTCACATTTCTTGCCGCCGGGTATGTCACTCCCGTTACTTCCTCTCATGACCGAGTCGCCCCCTCTGCTGATATCTGAAAAGCCACGAGACAACCTCAAGCGCCCTGACGTGGTCATGCTGGCTACTCGCCATCAACTCCGGCGTTCAAGACAGGTTGCGTGCCGAGCTCCGCGGCTACTTTGCGCACAGCAACGACTTGACCATTACCGCCGCCTCGCTCGAAAACTTACCATACCTCGACGCCATCACCAATGAGCAACTACGTGTCATGCCACCTGTGCCAGTGAGCAGCCGCGCGGCGATCCGAGACACAACGATTCTCGGGCAGCACATACCTAAGGGCAGTCACGTGGTCTTCAGCCCGTGGGCCATCAACCGCAGCAAGAAACTCTGGGGCCCGGATGCAGAGGATTTCAAGCCCGAGCGGTGGCTGTCCGATGGACAGGGAGGCTTGGGTGGTAGCAAGAGCCCGCTCAGTCTGCTCACTTTCTTGCACGGGCCGAGGAGCTGCATCGGACAGGCATTCACACGGGCGGAGCTGAAGTGCTTGCTCGCAGCGATGGTGTTGAAGTTTAAGATGCATATGGCGGATCCGAGCGAGGTCATCGAGCCGGCGGGATTACTGACGATCAAGCCGAAGAACGGGTTGAGGTTGCGGCTGACTGAGTTGTGATCTTGGATGGCTCTGCTCACGGCTCCACGGCAATACGAACCGGAAGGGGGCAATATTCCACTCTTCTCAAACCTCCAACGTTTCACGCAGGCCGCTGTGCAAAGCAGCGATGGCGTGGTTGCTTAGACGCATGATCTGCAAACCGCGCCACCTCCCTTGTTCCGGCTTACGACCATGCGATCGTACAAGTCGACCGAACCGACGACCAACCTCCCAAGAATTGGTGCAATATAACATGAGGTAGGTAGCTCCATCATGCTCATCGCCCTGCCACCACCGAGCGTCTCCAATTGGCACTCAGCCCCCGCCACATCTCAGCCTTGCTCAACATCCCCGCACCATCCGCACGTACACAACCTGTCAATCATGGTTCAGCATTGTTATTGCACGATACACTATTCTGTTCACCAAAGTGAGCGTCCCTCGAGATGAATCGATCGGAATACCACTCCGAACATTGCCAACAGTCTCGGACTCTGCCGTGGAAAGGTGCTTGGTCGGTCGCTAACATTTGGGATGTGGAGAGACAGACGACAGACAAACTCACAGATCCACTGCCTTCAGTAGGTATCAACCCTGTAGTCTGTGTCCCAGTAGACTTGCGCTAACACTGAATAGGAAAGCAATCGAGAATACAAATACAGGCCATTGGATCACAACAAGAAAGAGATTCGCCTGTTCTGCTTGGCACCTGGTCACGAGTCCGAGCCACTGGAGTGACGGCTTGTACACAGATCACTAACGGAATTCAGTAGGGTGGATGGCTACGAAGCATCGTCGTACGTTTGGGGCGACTCTACCGACCGGCACTCCCTTTCTACGAACGAGGGCAACCTCCAAATAACGGGCAGCCTCTCGACTGCGCTGGCCCACGTGCGATCGGAGATGGAGTCCAAAATGCTATGGTTGGATGAGATTCGTATCAATCAGTCGAATCTGGACGAGCAAAACAGTCAGGTACAGATGATGTTCGAGATCTTCGGCTCTGCAGAGACCGTCATCGCATGACTGGGTCCATCTACAGAATTCAGCGGTGCAGGCAGAGCGGTGCTCGGAAACCTGTCTCAGCGAACCGAGCACCTGAATGAGACGCCGCTCTGGATGACTTTGCCAAGACCTGACGTGCGTGTCGGCTTACTAGACACTATGAATCGACCGCATGTGGGTGGTGCAAGAAGCCGCAGGTTCGAAATGGGTCGTTATGCTCTGCGGGTCACATCAGTTTTGCTGGCTCAATGAGCATAAGGTTGTCAGGTCGTTCGAGAGGTCGATCGAAGCTGCAGCTGTGCATCCGCGATGGCGACAGGATGGTCTTGCGACCCTCAACACTGATTTGTTTCTGCAAGTACTGCAAATGCAGCTGGGATCGGGCCCCGACTCGAACGCCTACAGGCAGGCCCAGTCCTTGCCCGATCTGCTGGACATGTCGTATGGAATGCGACATCGGAAAAGTACCGACCCTCGAGACAAGTTCAGTGCGCTTTTGGGCCTCACTAGCCAGTCACACGGTGTAGTCATGACGGTGGACTATACGAAAAGCGTAGAGGAGGGGTATGACGAGTTCGAACGACTGATGTTGAGCAAGCAGCATTGGACAGCGGGACATCAGGAAGAGCTGTGACGGAGGATATGGGGGTAAGAGGGACGGTCAATGAAGGGATGTATACATCGCCATGCATCGAAATGGATCACAAAGTGGGTATAACGACAGCAGAAGTGCGGGCTCAAGGAGCAATCATCATCACCAATGGTATAGTTGCACCAGTTCCTGCAGGCCACTGCCTGTCAGGATATAGGGCTATCTGTGTCATTGGCCGCTCCGATACCTTTCGGCGACCAGCCTTTGGAGGCAATGCCCTCCGGCTTGCTTCATTCCTACGCTTGCAACTTTCAGGTCAAGAGAGGTCAGCCTCACTGCCCGTTGCCTCCTCTGAAGAGCTCATACTCTGCGCAACTCTACCATCTCCCGTCTCACCGAGTTGTTCTTCTTCGTCTTCTTCTGCCACGCGACGTAGGTTTGAATATTTTGAACGCTTGGTGGCAACCCTCACCTTGTTCTCATCATGAGGGACCGTGTCGAGCCAATCCGCCACCTCGCCTAGGGTAGGATGGCCATGTACACCGTCATCCGACCGATATCCGGGTTTTCCCTGCCCCACCAGGTATGCACGTGTGGCGTACAACAGCCGCTGCATCGTGAAGCCATGCAGGGTGGGCTTGGGTGAGAAGTGCGGAAGACTGCCTTTCTTGAAGCCGAAGCCTGGGTTGACGATGACCGCTGCCGAGTTCGCCGTCACCCTCATGCGCCTCCATGACGGCAAGACCTTTACTCGGTGCTTGGTATCGGTGGCCTGCTCAGGACCTTGCTGGTCGTCGCGACGCTCACAGCTCACATGGAAGATGCCGTTGCTGATGCAGGTGAACGGAAAGGTGACATTGCAAGATGCTAATCGTAATGGTTGGTCCCGAAGTAACGGGTTGAGGATGCTCATGCGGGTGTCTCTCGGGTTGTCGACAGCAGCGGGTTCGAGGAACATCGTGCGCCGAAGCTTCTTCGAGCTTTGGAGGGCGTTCTGGTAGTCGCGACTCACTCGCTCGACGGCGAAGAGCTGCTTGTAGTCGAAATATGATAGAATCTGCTCCATCAGCTCCGCCACGCCGAAGACTCTGTCGGCGGCTGTGGCCATCGCGACGCTGACCCCTGCGTCAGTCTAGTACGAGAGTAACAAATGCCGGTGCGACTTACGTCGACTGTGTGTTGCACTTAAAGGTTGAGCAGTCTTGTTCAGCTGCGTGTGGTGTGTGGCTGGTTCGTTGCAGCTTACTTTAAAGGAGCTATGATGTCAGGAGCACGTGCCTGTGCCTGTCACATGGTGAAACTGAGAGTGAACTTTGCTTGTCAAATTCGATCTTTGTATTGGTTTCACGTGGTCCTTGGCGCCGTGGCACGCATCCCGACGTCTCTTGTTCGCCAGAGCAAGACTGAGAAGCTTTCGCGAACTCTCCAAGTGAGGGCGAGGGGGCCTCTCTGCATCGTTGCCAGCCGCGCAGACCAATGTCAAGCCCCTCAGCTCCAGCAACCATCACTGTCTCCGTCGCCACCATTTCGCAGCCTAGCTCAGGTCGTACCAAGAAACGACTTCTACGCCGGCGATGCGGTACTTCGTGCGATCTCCTCCCCAACGGCGCCCCTGCCCTTCTAGCGTTCCAAGCTGGCAACGCGCGTGAAGATCCGAGATCACGTCAGCCACTCTGCCGAGCTCGGTCGTACCATCCACCGTGAACGTCACTGTCTCGATCTGAGCATCCGAGTCGCAGAACACGCGGAACTCTGCTCCCAACCCGTTCTTCGTCAAAGTCATGCGACGCCAGGACTGCTCGTCAGCTTTGATATCGGCGATCTTTCTGTTGGCTTCGGCAATGCAGATGACTTCGTACTCCGTCTTGGCGAACATCTCACAGCCGTAACCTAGGTTGACAATGTGGAGCTGGTAGAATGGCATCGATGTCGTGGCACCCTTGCGCAGCAGCGGGTTGAGCATAGTATCCATCCTCTGTTTCACAGTCTCGTCCATGTCCTCGAAGACAAGCTCGAACTTTTCATCGAAGTCCCATTTGGCCGGGGTCGGAGGTGGCGCCGCCTCGTCGACAACGCAAGGCTCGAGAAACATACAACGGCGTAGCGTTTTCGACTCCGATATCGTCTTCTTGAACGTGGCATTGACACGCTGGACGATGAAGAGCTGGGTCGGTTCGAGATGCTGCAGGACGTTTTCGAGCAGTTCGGGCAGCGCCATGGCCTTTTGCGCAGCGGTTGCCATGGTTCTGCTTAACCGAGTCAGCATATAGATCCGTTGCGAACCTAGAAAGGGTAACGTACTCGGTACGGCTACCAGTCGCAGCAGGCGCAGGTTATGCTGACGCTCGAGGTGGCTTCGAGTGAGTTACGATGATGGAAGCCGGTAAGAAGTGCTCAAATACTTGTACCAAGAGCTTCCAAGAGCTTGGACGTGTCACATGCGCGAGCGCAAACGGCAGGATTGGAGGTAAGCGGGTGCGTTTGTCAACGTCCGCGTCCGTCCGCGATAGCCATCGAACACCACGCTAAAGACTGAAACTCACGGGCAAACCATATGCCTAGTATGCATTGCAGAGAAGCCCTCACTCATCCATCTGCCAGGCATACTCCAACTCGGCTCTGTCCTTCGCTTTATTGCGCGCGGCGAACCACTTCCTCTCAAACCCGTTCCCTCTATCCACACCATCCCACCGCCAGCCCGGCCGTATGCCATATCGATTCGGCTCGAATGCACCCTGATACGTCTTCCCGCCGCCTTTGCTGCCCTTGCCACCCTTGCTACTCTTCTTCGTCGCCAGCAACTGCGCCATCGGGTCATTCCACCGCTCCCGCTCCTTCAGCTCGTCATTCAGCTTCTTATCATCGGCATGTCGCGCCACACCCATGACCTTCACATCATCCAAATCCCGCTTCCTCTCCTCCTTCTCGCGCCGCTGCACATCACCCTTTCGGCTCTCAAGCTCCTCCCGTGTCTTCCGCTCCTCCTCTTCAGCCTTCGCCCGCATCTCCGCCCGCTTCATGGCCACGTTGATAATGCGCCCAGAAGCATCACGGTAGATCGTCTCCTGCGCCTTGCCTGTCGGATCTAACCCAGCATCTTGCATCGCTTTCCGTTCAGCCTTCTCCTTCCGCTTCAGCGCTGCCGTAACCTGCTCCGCAGTCTGCAGTCCCGCCATAGCTCCTGATGCCATCGTAGGGCCCTCTGGCTCACCATCACCGCCGACTATCGCAGGCGCATCTTCGTCCTGCTCGGCTCGCCTGGTAGCATCTATCTGCGCATCTGCAAGAATCGCATCTGCAGCTGCTTGCTCGGAGTCTGTAGGTGCTGATGCGCCAACCTTGACCCACTTTGACTTCTTCGCCGGTTTGTTCAGTCCGCCAGCTAGCATGTTGCCGACCATCGTGGGCGCATCATCGTCCTCGTCGCCTTCGGCTTTCGGGTTCGTCCAGTCGTTGACATCGTCCTCCGCTATCGTAAGGCCTTCGGACCTGGCAGCGTCTTTGCGCTTGCGCTTCTTCGGCTTCTGATCTGCGGATAAGTATTTGCTGGCGAGGTAGTCGGCGAGCGCCATGGTCGTGTGCGGTCGATTGCTAGGGCTCTTGAGTTGCGCTTTCTCGATTGTGAAATTGATGTCATGTGCCAGCGCGGAGTCAGAAACACGCTAATTTGCTAGCGCCGAGTGCTCCGTGTCTGCCTTGGGGGACTCGACCGCGACCATATCATTGACACTTACCGATGTGATCGCTCTCGGGCAAGATGCCACAGTCAGAGGAGGCGGCCATGTGGTTCTCCGCCGTCTACAAGGCGGTACAAGAAGTTCCACACTGCAGGGTGACTTCATACGGGCACATCGCGACATTACTGGGCTACCGTGAGCCATATGCACAAGAATTAACATGGCGGACAGGCTAACAAAAGCAGCTGAGCGGCCTCGCCAAGTAGGCATCTGCCTCAAACACCTGCCATCGCCTGCCGACCAGCCTGATGCTCGCTACAACAGCGATACTGTGCCTTGGCAGCGTATCATCAACGCCAAAGGCGTCATCAGTCCGAGGTAAGGCGGCCCACACACTACTCACTTAGGAGTTGTAACTAAGTGTCATATCAGAGGTGCAGGCGGAGCGGCAAGGCAGGAGGTAGCCCTCGCGCAAGAAGGCGTGCAAGTCGGCCGCGGCAACCTTGGCGAGCGCACTGTAGACCTCGCCACGTACGGCTGGTTTCCCAACCGCCTGCCTAGCGACGAAGAGACGGAAGACGAAGCATAGCACAATCGTCTACTCCTTCCGCCGTAACAAGCCCTTGCCACCTTCGATATCTTGCTCAGCTTGACGCCTCACAACCAAACATAATACCTGGCCTGATACCAATATGCTGCTGAGCCAAGGATGATCATTGCTCCCGTCCTCCAGACCGTGATCACGGAGTCGTCGCTGCCATACTTCACGCTGAGATCCAGAGCCCGTATAGTAAATCCATGGTATCGCACACGCCAAACTTCAAAGGACGACGCTTCGATACTCTGCCATGTCGTCGGTCGGGGCTTATGGGAGGACCTTCTACTTCGTCGGAGATGATGGGTTTGCCGTCCAACCAAGTAGTGTACGGAGCAGTGTACGCTGGGTTGGTAGTCTGGCAGTGAGACATCACCACTGCTTGATGGGTGAGCGGCATGATAGCTCGGCAGTGAGATGTCACCAACAATGTATCCTAACGACCAGCCGGCCCAGTGTCGGCGACACCGACCTTCTTCGGCGGCTTGATCGGATCGGGCCTCGGCCTGCCATTGCGAGCATAGTTATCGGCATGCTGAATAGTAGCGTTAAAATGGCTGAACCCGGAAGGTGTTGGTCTGTACTGGTGCGCAGATGGGGAGCTGTGATCGAGCACGGGCAATGCGATTATGATTTACGACATGAACGTCTGATTAAGCATCGTCTCCTCCGAAGTGGGTGGAGGGCATATGAGGAGCTGCAGTCGGGCGGTGCTGACACCTTTCTCGGCACATTGCAGCGCTCACCTTCCAGCTCTACTCAAGATGTACGCGGCTCGTCATGTACAGAGCTTGCCGCCTCTTATTCCAACTGTCTTTCTGAGACCGGTACACAGGCACAGCAGCTTGTGACAGCCAAACTGGTCCCAAAGGACGCGCGAGGATTGTCGTGCAGGGTCCCCTTTCCAGTACCGTAATCAAAGCAGGAGCGCGTGGCGACCTTTGGACCTCACCAACGGCGGTAGTACCACTGCTGTGAAAACCGCGGAACCCCTTCGTTGAGGTATTGTCAGTATTATGCCGTGGTTTGCGTGGCAACCCTGACGATCACATGCGTGCTACAACGATCGCACATGCAAGACTGGTGAGGACGGAGCCTGGAACCTGGAAGGATCCACTGTCTTCTCGAAAGCGGGGCGGGGCGGCTGAAGGTGGCGGTGCATGTGCGTGTTTCGAAGCCCAGGGTGACGTAGGCGGGGTCCATAGGTGGCTTCGATTCAACGCAAGGACCAGAACATCGTTCATAAACGCAGAAACCTCTCACGCACAAACCACGTAACCACACAAAACCTTTCCAAGCATCTCATCCCACCCACAGACACTCACCAACAACCCACCACACACCCACAATAGCCAACATGTCCAGCACAGTGCACGTCAAGGGCATCAGCTCGCAGACGAGCGAGAAGGAGGTCCGCGACTTCTTCAGCTTCTGGTAAGTCTCTACACCTTGATGTCGATCGTTCTACGCCTCTGTCACCCCCGGGTACTCGCCCAAGTCTCGTACTGACACTGTCACAGCGGCAAGATCCAATCCCTCTCCGTCACGCCCGAGTCGGACTCATCCGATTCCTCCCAGTCGGCGACGGTGACGTTCGAGAAAGAGACGGCCGCCAAGACCGCGCTTCTGCTGGATAACACCCAGCTTGGCCCAAGTCAAGTCCACGTCACCTCCGCCGCCAACCTCGACCAGATTTCCGGCGGCAAAAGCGCCGGCTCCGCGGACGAGTCCAGCGATGACCTCTCGCAAGAGGACAAGCCCCGCTCGCGCATTGTCGCCGAATACCTCGCCCACGGCTACGTCCTGAGCGACAACGTCGTGCAGCGTGCCCTCCAGATGGACCAGCAGCACGGCGTCAGCAACCGCTTCATCAGCACCCTCAACGCCTTCGACCAGAGGACCAAGGCGTCGGAGAAGGCGCAGGCCGTGGACCAGAAGTACAACGTGACTGCTCGCGCCGGCGCCGGATGGCAGGGCATGATGTCCTACTTCGAGAAGGCAAGCAGTACGCCGACCGGCCAGAAGCTCCGCAGCTTCTACGAGCAAGGCCAGAAGCAGGTCCTCGACGTCCACAACGAGGCCAAGCATCTCGCCGCGCTCAAGTCCGGCAAGGGCGAGGACAGCGAGCATGCGAAGCCTTCTGCTGAGCAGGCGGAGATGGAGAAGGTGGAGGTCGATGGCAAGGAGAAGACGAAGTGCAACTGCGGTGGCACCGAGGGCAAGTGCCCGTGTCCGGAGGGCAAGTGTGCTTGCTCTGGCTGCGCCAAGGCCTCGTAGGTGTGCGAATGCTGAGTGCGAGAGCCCGATACGAGTGACGACACGGAAAGCAATTAGCGAGAACAACAGCGGGGGCAGACAACGGTTTGGTGGCGAAAGCGAGATACCAAGTGGCTTCAGAATGACTTCCTCATGCCTCACGTAGCTTAATAAAGAGTTACTCTGACCATCTCTCCCAAGGCTCATCATGGCTATCCATGCTATAGTAGGATTGAGTGTTCGACTCTTCCGTCTTCGGCGAGTGAACCGCGCATTCCGAGACACCATCCGCCGCCTTGCCCAACCTCCGCCAGACCATGTTCCTCGAGTTCCGCCAAGCTCGATCGGAAGCACAAGCCTGGCAGATTCGACCCCTACCTACTCGCGCAAAGCCGCATCTTCTATCCTTGCACCTTCGTCATGTCCAGCCCCGGTCCGCGCGAGGCTACGGGCACCGCACGAGAGCTCAGCGTGCGGATAACGACGGCATCGATCTCGCACGACGAGCTGGAGCGTGGCGAGCCAGCAATGCAGCGCCCGGACTCGTGGCGGGAGATGAGGATGCTGGATAGGGCCGTGGAAGCTGCTGTGACAGTCCGCTTTGTGATGGAGGGTTCGCTGAGCAAGGTTATCGGACTCGCGGAGTCCCAGCTGACGGCGACGCATACGCTGGGAGACTTGGCAGACCGGCTGTTGGTGGAAATCGGAAGTGCTGTCGATCCTGCGAACCACGAGGGGAGGGTATCGGAACATAATGCAGAGGTCTCGCTTGGGAATCGGGCCCGTAGTGACGACGCTGAGCAACATTGGCGTATGCGCCACGAGGCGAGAAGAGGCAATCCAATAGCACAGATCTGTCTGATCTATGATGGACGGTTCGACACATGGCAGATGGCAGATGTAGATCTCTGCAATGCCGCTAGATAGATCGCGCTGCTGCCACTACCTCCTCATCGTTTCGCCTCCCTCCGACATCTCCTTCCCTCTTCCACCACCCTCTGGGTTGCAAGCTTCTACTGCCATGTGCTTACACATTGAATACGTCTTCGCCCGCTGCCTACACCCGGACAGTGTCGCCTACCGCCACAGGTGCTCGGCTGCGCTCGAATACGAACACCTCTTGCCGTTCCGTGGCAACGGCATCCCAGCACGCTGCTCACCACCTCTGCTAAAGGTGCCAGTGTTGATTCCTGGCTTCTGCCCTCAATGCCAGAGGACATTTTGCAGGGTGATTAACGGTAGGCTGGTATACGAGAGGCCGGGTGCGCCACCTTCGTGATAGCGTGGCAGGATACACGCTCGCGCAGGTGGCCGCTTGATTAGGCTGTGAGAGGCCTCAGCAGCGTAGTGTACCATGATAGCCCGGAAAATTGAGGCATCACTCAGCCATCGGTCTGTCTTTCTTGTGCTTCGCCTTCAACTTCTTCTCCGTCTTCATAAATTCCCTAATGCCAACCGGTATGTCGGCAAACAAGTCGGCCCCGTCATCCTGCCCGAACGACTCCACACCACCTCCCGCCGTCCAGCTCGTCTCACTCCCACCCCCGTCATCGTCCATACTCGTGGCGACATGCGTCGGCATGTTGGGCTCCGCAATCATGGTCCCCGTCGCCCTGCCTTGCGTCCGCTGCTCCAACAGCTTCGCTCTGGCCTGCGCGCTCATGGCCGCCCACTCCTCGATCTCGTCCCGGTACTGGTCCCACACGCAGTTCACGCAGCCACTCATGCAGCAATTGTCCGGCTCGAGCGGCTTCGGCGGAACCATGATGCCCGCGACATTCTGGCTCTTGGCTTCGATCTCGCGCCGGCGCTCTCCTGGCCCGGCCAGGCGTGAGCCGAAGACCACGCGCGCTTTGCTGAGCCGCTCCTCCTCCTCTGTTTTCGGTAGGGACTCGGGTGGCGGAGGAGTGGGGGCAGTACGTGTGGCCGGCTGAGCTGAACGCAATGGCGCATCTAACAGATCTTCGAGGTAGCCTTCGAAAGGGTTCGCCTTGTCAGAAGATGCCTTCTCATCGCACCTCCTTGCGGTTTGATGCAGCAGTCGCAGTCGCAGTCGCGCTGCTGGCCCGGATGATGCGCATCGCCGCGGCCAAGATACACCACTTGCACGCACACGAAGAGCTGCTCGCATTGTTCATAGCAAGAGGAGCGAATCCGACGAAAAGCGGCTTCGAACTTCGAACTTCACATCTCGATTGACGTCACCGGCCACGGAACAATCACGTGATTTCCGATGACAGTGAACTTCGGTATGGTTTGATAGCCTCGACTCTGTAGGATGGTGCAGGTGCGTAGGCTTCTAACGTCTGGCAATCGACAGCAATGGTGACCTATTGGCAGTCGACGACCACCTTGCCAGTATGCTTCTGATCCCACAAGTACTGATACGCGTCCTTCAACTGCGCCAACTTGAACACCTTCTTATCGACCAAGGGTTTCAATCCCCTTGACTCAACCGCCCGGTTCATCCCTTCGAACTGTAATCGCGAACCCACTGCGATGCCCCGAACTACAAACGTCGAAAGCCATGCAGTGAGCAGAGATGGCACATCCTCCCCATTGGTAGATTCATTGCCTCCGATGAAGCCCACAACGGCCATAATGCCATCGATCCTAATCGCAGCAACAGATTGGTTGAGTGTGGCTGCGCCGCCGACCTCGACGACGAAGTCCACGCCTTCCCCTCCGCGTGTTAGCTTCTTCGCTGTCTCGCCCCATTTCTCATCCTGCTTGTAATTGATAACATAGTGGGCACCCAACTCCTTCAACTTCTTCTCTTTCGCCGCGCTGGATGTGGTCGAGATGACGGTTGCGCCGGCCGCGACCGCAAACTGCAATGCGAAGATAGACACACCACCAGTACCGAGCGTAAGAACGTAATCTCCAGGTCTCACTGGTCTTCCCTGTAGACCATACAGTGCATTCCAGGCGGTCACACCGGCGCAGGGCAGTGTGCTGGCCTCGCGGAAACTCAGGTTCTTGGGCATGTGGACCATGCCAGACTCTTGGAACACGCCATATTCTCGTAGAGTGCCGTCAATACTTGCACCAAGGCCAGTCTGAAACGTTTGCGGGGTCAAGGAGCCTCCAAGATGGCCTTGGTTCAGGATGGTACAGATCCTGTCGCCTACCTTGAAGCGAGTGACGCAGTTGCCGGTGGCAATCACTGTCCCGGCTCCGTCTGAGCCTGGAATAACGCCTGTGGCCATCGGGAAGGGGTACATTCCCTGGGAACCGGTCAGCAGAGTTGATTTACGACAGTGAACTCACGACAGCGGAAGGAACCTTTGTGATGATCAGATCCCTGTAGTTCAGAGAAGTCGCCTCGATCTTGACAAGACAATCATGTTCCCCGACCTGTGGAACTGTAGCTTCTTCCTCAAACCCCATACCGTCGAAGCCCGAGAGCTCCTTGACTCGCCATGTCGCTCCTGTCCTCGGGCGGCTCATATTGCTCGTGATCTTGCTGTGGCTAGCGAGCTGGCACGGAGAGTATTCGTCGACCAACGACCCAGGATAAAGGTTCTGTATGCTGATAGCAACGATGTACAGCACAGCGTTGGTCCAGCAACTCGAGGTCGTTCAAACAGGCAATGAGCCCAACTGCGGCTGAAAGCCTGCACAATCGCTAGGTCGATTGTTCTGCGCTGACAAATGCGTTCTCCTGCTCCACTCACCGGATTGTCACACGGCGTGGGGCGGCAAATGCACAAGGTAAGACGGCCTCCGATTCGATCGAGTCGTACACCCATTTTGATGGAGAGGCATTGCCTGAACAAGAATGGATGCTACAGAGACGCCTACGCCCAATTACATTCCATCAATTGATCGCGCGACCCATCGTGGGCTCGGCTAGTCCAAGCTGACCAGATCACCACCGTCATACTGCACGCCAAACACCTTGAGTAGATTCTTCGCCGCCGTCTCGCCAGTAGCAAAGGCGCCGTGCACACATCCGTTGGCGGTGATTGTCTGCCCGATCAACAGGGTTAGCATAAGTCTTGATCGTGGCCACTGTGGATCGAGCAGAGATTCGGCTCGTCTACGCAGTCTCAAG
Organism: Oleoguttula mirabilis; assembly: GCA_035135055.1. NCBI lineage: Eukaryota > Fungi > Ascomycota > Dothideomycetes > Mycosphaerellales > Teratosphaeriaceae > Oleoguttula > Oleoguttula mirabilis. The sequence goes on along the minus strand of JAVFHQ010000040.1, from coordinate 180,642 downwards.
ACTGTACTGCGATTTGCCAATTTGTATTGAAGGCAACATCGCGAGTAGCGAGCTTAATCTCTGCTCTTCATAGGTGCGGCAGGAAACGACATGTCCTCCCGGAAACAACTTACGCAATGCTCGCCTGCAAATTGCAGTCTACTACGCTTGTGTTGCTCAAGGGCATCCACCAGCAGCTCCGGCTCGTCCCCAACCTTGTCCGCCGAGTAGGTGCCGTGCCCAGCGAGCGGATCGAGCGTCCACTTCGTAGTCTCTACGCCAATGAGCTTGGGAAGGGCTCGGTGCGGCTCGGTGCGCAGGAGATTGAAGAGCGGCTTGAAGAAGCTGTAGACAGCTTTCTTGTCGTCCATTGCCTCGATACGCTGGGTCAAGGGCTCGGCGATTTGGACGCAAAGCGATTTGGACCCTGTCATGATCCAGAGGTTGATGGTGACAGTGGCGTAGGCGAGGATGTTATCTGGCGGGGTCGAGGCGTTGCTGGACGAGTAAGAGGAGCCGTATGCCTCGTCTTCTGGCGGCTGCGGTGGCGAAGGGTAGTACATGAACTGCGAAGCTGTCAGGTCGGAGCTGAGAGGGCAAAGTCGAAGGTGCAATGCTTACTTGATCGTTGTCCTTGGACCAGAAGACTTCGGCGAACTCAAAGAAAACTTTACCTAGCGCAGCATAGCTCAACTGCTGCAGTCCGGTCTGAATGCTTGCCGGGAGCGGCGGCTCGAAGGCCAACAGTTTCCGGTGCAGAGCACCAAGCGGAATCGTGACGATGACCGCGTCCACATCAATCGAACCATGACCATGTTCGTTCTTGAACGTGACCGTGTTCTGGCCCTCATTGTTCCACATCACACGTTCGACAAAGTGGTTGAGTCGGACGGCGCCTGGTACTTCGTTGAGAGTGGCGGCCGTCCAATCCACGATCCTGTCGTAGCCACCTTTCATATAGAGGTTGCGCTCCGTGACGAAGTAACTAAGGTGCTTTGCAGAGGCTTGCGAGACAGAGGTGCCGATCCAAAGCTCAACCTCTTTAATCACTTGAGGTGCCCAAGCGCGGTCATCCTCGGTGAGGAGCTCGTGCTTACTTACGAAGTCCTCCATGAATTCGGAGACGGCTCGATCTGGGGCGTCTGGATTCTTGGTGTAGAACCAGTCCATGTAGTCGGCGAACTCATCGCAGATTTTCTTCGCCTTGAACTGGGCGCCTGCACGGCCCTGCTCCGTGTAGTAGAGCGCGAGACCATCGTCGTAGTAATACTCGATGCCCAACTTCCTGATCAGTTTCACGAGGTTGTTTTGGGAGGTTTCGTGCATCCAGGCTGCACCTACAGTAAACATCGACAACTCAGCACTCTGGAAGGCACAAGGTCAGGGTTACCCTGGAGGAGAAGGTGCGAGGCTGCGCTTCTTTGACAATACACGCAGCCGTACCACGGCCAAACTACCTACGCAGGTCTGCAGCTCAGTGTCAGCCACAACTTTGCAGGCCCACGTACCGATGTCCAGCGCCGTGCCGTCTGCCCTTCTGCTTGTGTGGATGCGTCCGCCGAGCCGATTGCGGGCTTCCAGGACAACGACATCCACACCGTGGCGCTGCAAGACTGCAGCAGCGCGAAGGCCTGAGATGCCTCCGCCGACCACCGCCACCATCTGCCGTCGCTCCGGTCCTGGGATGCCTGCTTTCGCTTCTGCGATAAGCGGCCGCTCGCTCGAGCTGGTCAGGCCCTCGAGCGATAGTGCGTCACGACGCTCTCCCAGGCCGGAGCCAAGATTGGAAGGTTGTTTGGATTTGGCGCATATACGCGATGCGACGTGGTAAGAGTTGGCCATTTTCCGCTGGCACGTTGACATTCGGTATGTGCAAAAATATATGTATCCGTCAAGCCAATCTTCGTCGCGGCTGGCAACAGGCAGGCAGTGCGTGAATGTTCAAGGAGGAGGAGCTGACAGAGCCACAGACCGCGAGGGTGCTGCCAGCTGGCGACGTTGTGGTTGCTAGTCTCGGTGCTACTACCGTACCGAGCGTATCTAAGGTACGTACCCACGGTACCCATCTAGAAGGCCGTAGCGATACCTTATCTACCTTATCCGAAAATACTGCTCCGTGCGTGGCGCGACTCGCGCGAGTGCCGCGCGACACCATCGGTTTTCTTTTAAGGTTTGCCTCGTTTGTATTTCTCTTCTCATCTCTCCACACCGGCGGTAGCGCACAATGTCTTCGGTGCAGTACAAGCAGCAGCTGGCGCTAGACGCATTCGAGGACCAATAGGGTGACCCACCTGGCTCGGCCGTGACCAACCGCCGTCAGCAACCTCGACGGAAACGGATAGCTACACCTCGACTGAAACGGATAGCTACGACCATGGATCGCGGCGTCGAACCCGAGGACGAGCAGCTTGCTGGAACGCAGAGGCTCTTTGCGCGCGTCGAGGGTGTGGAGCAGACTTCGACGCTCTTCAGCGAACGCGTCACACTGATTCCACAACCAACCCAGTCACCAAACGATCCCTTAAACTGGTCGCCATGGAGAAAATACTGGCATGCGGCTTTGGTTCTTTTCATCACCGCTCTGACAGCGGCGATTTCCAACGATGCAGGAGCGGCAGGCGATGAAATGCTCGACACCCTTGGCATTGACTACGCCGTTCAAAATACCGCTGCTGGCGTCCTGTTCGTCGGCATTGGCTACTGGACTCTGCTAGCGAGTCCTATGCCATGGTTGTACGGACGCAAGATCCAATATCTGATCTGCTTGCTGTTTGCAATCGGTGGATCCATTTGGTTTGCGAGGACCCGACACATCGAGGATGCCATCTGGAATCAGCTCTTCGTCGGCGCATCTGAGTCTTGCGCAGAGGCGCTGGTGCAGCTGTCACTAGCAGACCTCTTCTTCCAGCATCAGCGCGGCTTGGTGCTAGGCCTCTACATCCTCGCAACCTCAATAGGGACCTTTTTGGGACCCATGATTGCAGGCTACATCGCAGCGGACGTCGGCTGGCGCTGGGTCGGCTGGACAACCGTCATCATCGGCGGAGCCACTCTGCTTGTTTTCGTCTTTGGCCTCCAAGAGACGGCTTTTGATAGAGACACGATCCTTAGCGGCCGGTTGATGAGCCCGACTAATCCCAACCTGGATGTTGCAGGTGAGAAAGCGGCTGCTGAAGCCGGTCAGACGGCGCCCAGCGGCTCTACTGATGATCTGGGCGGCGCGCATGATGTTGAGAAGTCCTACTGGCAAAGCATCGCACTCATCACGCCAGCGCGGAACCTGGTCGGCCTGGGTTTCAAGCAGTACTTCCGTCGCTTGTTCAACTCGCTGCGCGTCTTCTATTTTCCCGCTGTCATCTACGCTGGCTTGCAGTGGGGTGCGCAAGATGCGTGGCTTAGCTTCTACCTGACGATCGAGGAGGACAATTACTACGATGCGCCGTGGTTCTACGGCGATCAAGCAGTCGCTATCATGAATGTGCCCACCCTGATCGGTGCCGTCATTGGTTGTTTCTACGGCGGCTGGTTGTCAGACTATTTCGTTCAATGGATGGCGAAGCGCAGAGGAGGCATCTCCGAGGCGGAGGACAGGCTGTGGCTCATGCTGCCGTCTGGTATCATCAACCCTGCTGGTCTCATGCTGTTCGGCATCACGTCTGGAAAGGGCATGAGTTGGCCAGCACCCTACGTCGGGCTGGCTATGATCGGGTTCGGATGGGGCTGCGCTGGAGATTTGAGCATGGCGTACCTGATGGATGCGTATCCGGACATGGTGCTCGAGGGTATGGTTGGCGTCGCCGTCATCAACAATACTTTGGCATGCATCTTTACCTTCGTGTGCAGTGAGTGTTCAGCAAATGCTGAGCCCGCCACAGACATATCGCTGACTCGAGACGTTGCTAGGCTACTGGATCGATGCGTCTGGCCTCGCGAATACCTTCATCGCTATTGGTGTGCTGTCACTCTTCTTTCATTCGCTTACGGTGCCAATGATGATCTGGGGCAAATCTTCAAGGCGATGGACTGCGAACAAGTATCGGAACTATCTGTACATCCGCGATGGGCGATGAACCATCACTTTAAGGATGTTGGGCACTCTGGTCAATGTCGTTGCTGCCCTATACGAAGGCATTATTTGGTGTAGTGGTATTGCCTCAGTCGCCGATTGTTCCTCTGAAGTTCCACGACCGTATGGCCTGCTCATGGTCCTGTGAGCTGTTGATACTCGGTCAACATCAATAGGTGCTCGGGCTCTGACCATTCGCGGCCCCTGTACAGGAGGCAGGCTGCCTAGTCATCCTTCACCTCAGCCTGTCCGTGGCCGCTCACATCTTCCATATCCTCATCCATGCCTGGCCACAAGACCTGCCGCAACCACACAGCCCTCACGTTCATCACCACCACAAATAGCCACATTGCCACCAGAATTATGGTCATCGCTGACCCAACAGCCTTGATGCCGTCGCTGTCAAGCACGTCGCCAATCTGTATAGCGGCTATGGTGAGACCGGCATTCGGGAAGATGAATGCCCAACAGTCGAGGGTGAAGTGTATTCTCCGCACGCCAGCAAGGACGCTAACGGTACTGAGTGCAAAGAACCAGAACCCGAGAAGCCAGAGGAAGAGGCCGCAGGGGACACTGATGGCTTTCCAGACATCGCCTACGGGCAAGGTGGTGATACCGAGGTAGTGAGCGGGGATGACTTTGGGCGCCTGCATGCCGAGCTTGATGAGTGTGCTGCATGTGTACGCTGGGCAACGGATCAGTTGGCGTGCACGTTGTTGAGTGTATGAGGTGGCGTTAGCTTACCAGCTGGTCCCACGGCGATGTACATGGCAGGCCGCTTGGGCTCTTCCGGGAGTTCGCTGTTGATGAGCCGGGTGAGATAGAGGCTGTAGATGAGGAAGGCAAACATCCAGCCGAGTCCTTGAAACACAATGCCGCCGATGAAGATTGGCAGGGCTGACGTCTGCGGCTGACTGGATACCAGGACGCTGGCCAGAGGGCCCAGGACCAGGAATGGATACACTAGACAAGGTCAGTAAGCGAAGTGCTCGCCGGCGGCGAGTCATGGTTGCATACATGGCAGTATCCATGCAGGCATCGCATCAATGACCGGCAGACTTTCTTCGTCGAAGATGACGTGATACTGGAAGATGGCAACCTGTAGTGCGCACGCAGCATAGACCCAGAAGCAGATCTCGAGGGCCTTGAGCAGCCAGGGCCCGCATACTGGGACGCCGTAATGCTGTACGCAATCCAGTATCATTGCAATTGACACCCAGAAGGTGCCGAAGAAGAAGCTCTCGTGTGGATGGTGGAGTGATAGCTTCAGAGCCGACGGATCCCTGAAGAATCGGAAGCTGATCAGACTGGTGAAGAGCACGAACAGTACTAGGTCCACGATGAAGAAGATTTTGCCGATGGTCCGAAGGCCGTGAAAGTGGAAGGGCTGGAGTGAGAGCAAGACTGCTATGGCGCCGGTCGACATGGTGCACTCGAACCACGACCAGGTGAAGTGTGAAAGACGCCGGCGGATTGAAATGTGCTGCTTTTCATGTGGGTACGCCCCTTCGTCTTCTTGCTCTTCCATGGCTGCGAAGACCATATGGTCAGAGTGCTGTTTGCGTTATTGAGACTTTGTGTGTGGTCTCAGAGCATGCAAGGTGTGGTATGCAGATGGACACGGACTAAGATGTGCCCGCGGGAATGAGATCACGATTCGACGGCGACGCAAAGATGATGCTGCTTACCTCAGGAGATGAAGCATTGCGTGGCAGGAGCGACCGTGGTCCAAGATGCCACTTGACGTCCTGTGTAACGTTGCAGTATGTGACGAATGGCCGGAAGCGTCTCACACAGCGATCATATTGCGAATCGTGCCACAACCGACTGTTGAAGCATACACGGGGCATTGTCCTGACGGCTGGAAACCGAAAGGCGTGTGTAAAAGAGCATTCGATGCTGAAGCTGAAGCAGATGATGTGTCTGACCAAGGCATGACGACAAAACACCGAGACGGTGGAAAGGGATTGGTAGGATGAACTTACTTTCTCTCCGAAGCTTGGCTTCACGGCGCATTCCAGTCACGACATGGGCAAGTGCAAATCAACCAGCATCCCGAACACTCAAATTCGAGCATAGGGAAGTATTGAGGGCGTTCGAGGTGTCAAGATTGCTTCTATCTCGCCGCTCACCTCAGACATGTTGACGGGCGACAGCGTGAAAGACGGGGGAGTTGACGCTCGGTTGGATGTTGACATACCGAACATGTAGCTTGCAAACGACTCATCACCTAGTCAAGGACAACCTCCGGGTGATATGCATGCCCCTGAAGTCTGAACGGACCATGGTTAGCTGTCAGCGCGACCCGCTATTCTCGCCACTCAAACTGGGCAAATCTGCGACTACGCTTCGATCGGTCCACGGTATGAGTGTCGTACTTCAACACCTTCTCCAGCCCTCCGCCATCTTTCCTTCTCGGTGGCAGAACGAGACATCCGCCGTCCGGCCTGCCCTCTATAGCGCCCACGATGAAGCGGAACGCTTCGCCCAAGCCAAGCTCGGGGCCGAAGTCCAGGTCATTGAACATGAGCTTGTTGAAGCCAGCGACCGACGACCCATATATGACTCGTCGAAGCTGCCGCGTAGCTACTGGCTCCTAAGGCTACCCGTGGTCTTATCCTTAGGTTTGATGAACGTCCCTAACTCGGCATGATATAGACGTTCTGGTTCGGTAGCTCATTGGCAACATGACTCACAGAGCAGAGGATTTCTGGTACCTCTCGGCTTGTATGGAGGAGTCCGGCCTCCAGGCTCTAGCTGTCAAAAACGCGACCCTTGTCGGCTTCCGGGCTCGGTCTCCAGAATGATTGGACCGCTAGATAGTCTCGCAGCGCGAGGTAATCGATAGCTGAGAGCTTGATCGTGCGACCACGTGCCGCAACGCCGGGCTTCAAGGTGGTGGTCAAAATCGCCATAGCAGGTCTGCAGCATCGCCCAGACGCAGGTGCGTACCCTTGCAAACGCCAGGAAGAGTGAAGCTGCACCGCAATCGCGCAGGTTCTTGCCGCTGCTGATGAAAAAGCCTGCGCCTATCAGGCCCCCGGGGAAGATGATCTGGGACGTCTTAGCCGGGACAAAGGCTTAGAAAATCTTGATCGCGGGTGGCGGCACGTTTGGTACTTCAACTGCATACGTCAAAGCGATGGGCAGGGCCCTTGGGCGCCGTCTGCGACACACGCTGTCACGCTGACCCTTCTAACCTTGTTATTAGGTACCACCTTGCCAAAGAAGGCTATAAGAAAATGACAGTACTCGATCGTTTCCCACCGGCGTCTTCGATCGCAGCTGGAAACCACGTGAACAAGATCATCCGGGCCAACTACCCGGACACACTGTACGCCGAGTTGGCGACAGAGAGCATCAGAAGCTGGCGCGATCCTGCTGGTATATTCGCGGGTCTGTATCATCGATGCGGCTGGCTGCTGGCTGCACTCGGTGGTGGTTCGAGCCTGGACTTCACCGAAGGCTCAATCAAGACGGCCCGGGAAAAGGCTTCGAGCCAGCGCAAGAAGTCAGCGCTGAGGATGTGAGGAAGAAGTGGCCGGCTGATTGTGGTGAGGATGCGTGGATGGAAGAAATTCTGAAATAGCTCCGCTGGCTGGGCTAATGCATGGTCTGCTCTGAAGAAAATGGCGGACGTAGCTCAGGCCATGGGCGTCAGGTACGTGGATGGGAACGCCGGCTTCGTGAAGCATCTCATTTACGACGATACCGGCAAATGTACAGGTGTGAGGTGCGCGGACGGCGCTGAGACCTTTGCCGACATCGTCCTCGTTGCAGCCGGTGCTGCGACCGCTGGCCTGATGGACATGACGGGCCAGCTTGTCGCCAAGGGCCATACAGTGGGCCACATCCAGCTTACACCCTCAGAGGTGGAGAAAGTATAAATCCGTGCCCATAGTTGACCACTTTGAGAGCGGCATCATGCTCCCACCGCAAGAAGACGGCATCATCAACTTGGGTCTGTCAACTTTATCGCCAACTTCGACCCAGCCTCGAGGTGAGAGGATTAAATCCACCATATCCAAGCGGGAAAAGGGCCCTAGTAGTGGATTTAATCCCCTCACCTCGAGCCAGCCAGCCATCCAGAAACGTTGCAGATGTGACAACCCCACCAACGGCGTACCGAGACCGGTGGAAGAACACCTACGGAGAGGCTCCACCAATTTGCGCCCAAGCTCGCCGATCGTGCTTGGTTCGAGATACGAATCGGCTGGGACGCCGACGCGCCTGAATTCCACTTTCTGATCTCGCCGCATCCGAAGCATGCCGGGCTCCAGCTCGCAGCTGGGGGCTCGGCCCGTGGCTTCAAATTCATGCCAGTCATTGAGAGCTATATCGCCGATATGTTGGAGAGTAAGCTGGATCCAGTCACAGCACGAAAGTGGATCTGGAGACTGGGAGCTGAGGAGGCACCGAACCCGCACCTCATGCCGTTACTAGATCTGAACACGCTGCCTGAAGTGGCAAAAGTCGAGAGCTAGAATATGAGCAGGTGGCAGGTGGATGTTGGTAAGATACTGGTGTGTCAGAACTTCACAAATGCATCATGAAACCCTTCCACAGCCGTGACTAGATGGATAGCTTCGTCTCCCGTGTCGATGGCCGCAACGCCTTCCAAGCGGTTAGCTAGGCCTGTCAACGCTGGATGCGATATCTCCGTGAGGCTGTACAGTGCGAACGGGAGAAATTCGGTTTCGCCAAGATTGCAAACAGCCCACCCTGGGCGCGGTCGCCGGCAGTTTCTGTGTTGACTTCTTTGGCATAGCTGGTCACTGTATTGCGACTATCGCTGGTCTTGTCGTGGTTGTTGATGTTGTTGTAGCAGTAGCAGTTGTCGTCTAGCAGGATGCAGAAAACGACCTCATTACCTCTGGGATGGGACAGGATAGTGCTGTGTGCAGAACTCGTCACCCATGTCCCACACCACCGCGTTGGCGTTCTTTGGCCCGTCGGTCCAGCACGCCACCTGTGCTGAATGGTTGGCATTTGGCAGGTGAACAGCCTGAAAGAATGGAGTCGCGCATTGCTTCAACGATTTTAAGTTAGTAGGATGGTGGGCAACACGTAGCGATCCCCGCTGCTGTGCTTTGTAGAGTCTCCAAGCTATGGCCTTTACTGGTCGGTAAGAGCTCAGTGGTGGACAGAGACCCGGTGGCGGCGTCTTGCCGTGGCTGGGGATGATATGTGACACTGACACTTCGGATACTTCCCCAATCGCTCAACTGTACAGATCTGACAGCGACCAACTTGCTTTTGAGCAAGCTTCTTGTACATCGCCTGTTGGCTGTGCGACGATTGATACTGGATGCGGACCGTCAAGCTCATTGTTGTGGCAGTACTCGCCTCGCCACAAATCGGCCGCTGAGCGGTAACGAGCTGAGGTCTCGTGAGGCGGACAAGTGCCATGGGCCAGTCAGGTGGTTGCTGCACCGCGACGACCATGCCATGATGCCACTGCCACATGATGCATCATGTGCGGCGCTGCAAAGTCTCTTGCTGCGCTGATTAATTGACACGCAATGGTTCTGGTGCTCTGATGATATTTGCCACGCGCATCGTGAAACGTATGTCCGGTACTCGGTATCTCGGGCTTAGGCGGATCTGGATCTGGGCGTTGGAGTGGTTGGTTGTTGCAATGTGGCCGGAGACACTCGTCAGAGAAGGCTCACGAGCCAAGTAGTTGTGCGTAGACAAGTGGGCAACGATGCCAACGAAGCTGACGCGTAAACGCCAACAGCTGACGGACACACCTATTGCTGGTACGGCATCAATGATGACTGGTTGCCCTCAGCCCAGCGAAGAAGCATCGTCTCGTCTGGTGGGTGAGATGAACGCGCACGCCAACCAGTGACGTAGCCGCCATCGGTCTTGGCACCGTGCGCCGACTGACCGATGCCGACCGACCACCGACCACCGGGGTCCGGCACACACGCCACGGTCGCGACCGACGCACAAAACTCTGCCGATCGTGGGGAAGGGTCTGGCCGCGTTCTTGCCACGGTCCACCCGGCAATCAATCCGCTGGCCGCAAGTAGTAACGCGTCTGTCTCAGAGTGCAGATGAAACGCTTAACCCGCCTTAACGAAGTTAACGCGCAGAGCGAGGCTGGGGACTGGTCAGGTTTTGGCGCTGGCCCTGACTGACACGCGGCCTGAGGGGGCTGTACTGAGTGTACCTCGCTGTAGCCTGTGAGTCTGTGGGCCTGTGGCGCCAAAGAACATCACGCACAGCGAGCACCTGACGGCCATCGGGGTTCTGGAATTGCGAGGGGACGTACCCATGTAGATGTATCGTTAGATATAGTGAGCGTAGGTCTCGCTTCCAACAATGTTCTCTACTCACAGCTCTTCTCTTCAATCGCAAGACAACCACACTATCCTGCAGACCCATAGCACATCCAGTCCTTTCAACAACACTTCAATCACCACTCACCATGTTCGACCTCGAAGCCCAGAAGGCCACTGCCCTCGAGCTCATCCAAGCACTCGTCTACCGTCAAGACGAGCGCATATCCGATCTCTGCCTAGATGGCAGTCCCACCTACCACGCCTTCCTCAGCCCGTACAATCTCCCCGCTCTCGACGATCTAGCAGACTCACCTGCTATGCGCATGAAACAACTATTGAACCGCAGCAACGACTGCAGCAACGACATCAGCAGCAGCACTCCGACCAGCCCCACAAGTCCGAGCCACGGTGCCTGGTCGCCACTGTCAAGCACTACACTCGACGCTTTGCTGGAGGCGCGATTGAAGGCGTATGGAACGGCGACGATGTGTTACGAGCGCGTGCTCGCTATTGTGCAGCGGGAGGATGTCTGCGCGATCCGGTTCCAAGAGGTGAACCGGACTGGTGCGCTGGACAAGACGTCGACGCTGCGCTTGCACTTTGCGGGCGAGAAAGTTGATGCCATCGACGAATACGTCGACGCGAGGAAGAGTTTCGGCTACGAGAGAGCGGTTGGGGCGCAGGGTGTCGAGGCCATGAGCAGACCAATGGCAGTGGTGTGAATGACCGTCCACGAAGCTTGCATACGGCGTCGAAGCTACCTGGCCCTAGTGCCATACAGAGAGGCCGCAGAGCCACACCCATGAAGGCGATGATATGACCATGATCAACACGACCTTCATCGCCGACCGTCGCGACCACGCCCTCCTCACGCAATGCCGTGAAGCCTTGCACGACTGCGAGATGAGACGAACATTGGGAACCATCCGATACAGTCATCAAAGCAGCCTGCATGCTGATCTCTCACCACGAGCAGACATTGCGGCAGACGAATGGGTTCATCGATCGCAGCCATTGGGCACGACGCAGGTCGCTCAACGACAACATGAGTGCTTCAACGAGGCAGGCCCTCGCGCATTCCACCTGGTCAACAGCACGCCTTGGAGGAGTTATGAGTGACATGGCGTATTGGACACGCAAAGCTATATAACGATGTATTTACGATTGACGAAACTACACAACATATCTGTCAGGCGTATCATATGTACACTACCTCTCGCACATCAAACGGTCAACGGCTAGTGGTTGGTTAGTAGTAGTCTTGCCATCAAGCAACGCAATGCTTTTCGCGAAGCCTTCGTTCGCCAACTCCGAACGCCGGCTCCGCTCGTCTTTCGACCTTCCCAATCAGACACCGCACATCAGGTTGCAACAATCAGTCCTACCTCCGGAGGTACATGAAGGCGGACTCTTTCGGTGAGTGCGTATCCAACTGTCCGCTGTATCCTCCTTGTTCCTTTCTTGCCTTGCCTTGAATTCACACGAACGGAGAATATCGAGCAGATGGCCTCGAAGCTTCTTCTTGCTCTTGCCGCTCTTGATCTTGCATGCACCGGACTCGCCGGCTTCCCTCCCACACCAGAGGGCATTACCACGCTCAAGTCGAAGTTCCACCCAGGCATAACGATATCGTACAAGGAGCCAGGCATATGTGAGACCACAGAGGGTGTCAAATCGTATTCCGGCTACGTCCACTTGCCACCTAACGCACTGAACGAGACGCACGAGCTGCAAAGCTATCCGATCAATACCTTCTTCTGGTTTTTCGAGGCGCGCAAAGATCCTAGCAACGCGCCTTTGGCGATATGGCTCAATGGCGGACCGGGCGGCAGCAGTCTGATGGGCGCACTGAGCGAGAACGGGCCTTGTTTCATCGGCAAGGATTCGAACTCTACGTACCTCAACCCGTGGTCGTGGAACAGCGAGGTAAATATGCTCTACATTGACCAGCCGGTTCAGGTCGGTTTTTCCTACGACACGCCCACCAACGTCACTGCCTCGCTGCTGAAAGAGCACTACGCCGGCTTCCAGTACGAACCAGCCGACTTCTCTGACGGAGTCCCGGAGAGCAACCTCACCTTCATTACTGGTACCACTGGCAGTCAGAATGTAACATACACCGCGAACACGACAAGCCACGCGGCGGTAGCGATCTGGCATTTTGCTCAGACTTGGTTCGAAGAGTTTCCGTACTACAAGCCGGCCGACGAGCAGATCAGCCTCTTTACCGAGTCGTACGGGGGCCACTACGGACCTGCATTCGTGAGCTTCTTCATGCGTCAGAATGAATTGATTGCCAATGGCACTCTCTCCGGACCGGGCTTGCACTATCTGCACATTAACACACTAGGCATCATCAACGGCTGCATCGACATGGTCGAGCAAGCCTGGTCATATGCCTCTTTCGCTGTCAACAACACATATGGCGTAAAGGCCTTCAGTGATACTGAGTATCACCGCGCCATGTACGAGCTTGGTCGTTCGGATGGGATCATCGACAGGATCAACGAGTGCCGCCGTATGGAGCGCGATCTCGACCGCAACGACTACGGAGATGTGAGGAAGGTGAACGAGTATTGTCAGCAAACAGCTGATGCTGTCGAGAACGTATTGACAAGCTACTATATCGAGAAAGCCAAGAGCGGCTGGTACGACATCACTCATCTAGCTGAGGACCCGTTCCCGCCAGCCTACCTGATAGGATATCTCAACCAGCACTGGATACAACAAGCCCTCGGCGTCCCTGTAAACCACAGCTCGGCTTCTAAGGCCGTCTACCAAGGGTTTAGCAGCACGGGCGATACTGTCAAAGGCGGCATGCTGGAAGACATTGCTTATGTCCTTGATCACGGCGTCAAGGTCGCCATGATGTACGGCGACCGAGACTACGCGTGTAACTGGGTCCAGGGTGAGAGATCATCCCTCAAGATTCCGTGGTCTTCTCGAGACAGCTTCCAAGCAGCAGGCTATGCGCCGCTAGTCATCTCGCCCGTTCACTCCGGTGGGCTGACGAGACAATACGGCAACCTGTCTTTCACACGCGTCTACCAAGCCGGGCATCTCGTCCCATCGTATCAGCCGGAAGCAGCATACGAAATCTTCATGCGTGCTCTCCTTGGCACCGATATTGCTACAGGTACCATTGACTTGCACGAAGTGGCGGCGAAGGGCGAGCACTATTCTACGACAGGCCCGTCTGACACCTGGTGGATGCCTAGCGAGGTTCTGCCATCTCCGGAAAACGAGTGCTACTACCTTGACATTGGAAGATGCACGGAGGAGGAGAGGCAATGGATATTCGATGGCACTGCAATTGTGAAGGATTGGATTGTCATTGGGCGTAACAACACCGCCGCACCATCACCGGTAGCCGTTTCTGGCGAGCAGGTGCCACTCGGGAGGAGCTGGTGATTCTCTTATCACGAAGTGCTCGGAGTGTAGCGGGAAGGAATGGCCAGCTCTACCTCCATCATTTCCTCAATCTTTGACACAAGAGATCGGAGCATTTAAGTGGGCAAGCACCCGAATATAGTAGTGGCAGTGTTGCCGCGAGAAAGCTTATTGAATAACTCGCCAAGCTTCTGCTGATCTGGTTTGATCTCACCACATCTTATGGTAGATGTCTCGAGAGCACGGTTTGTCTTTAAGAGTAATGAGTATATGCTGCACCTTTAACCAATGCGAAGCAATCGCTGACTGCTGGTGTTGCTTGTGGTGTGATTCTTATCTCAGGATCGCTTCCACCGCCGTCAACGCAAACACTTCTCGCGAGCATCGGGAAGCAACCGATCTGCAGAGAAAAATTCCTTCATATCAAGCATGGTGCCTATACTGTCCTGTCCAGCGCAGTGCACACGCGCCATCAGTTTCACAAACCTTGCTGCTATGGGACACATTGGGTGCGGCAAAGACACCCACGCATATGCCTGTGGTCACGAAGGAGGGACTGGCAGAGTATATCATCATCGTGGCTGCAATCCGGGGAGGCCGAAACAAAGATGTCAGAAGGCAGTTGAAGAGCAGGAGAAGCACCCAAGAATCAGAGCAGAACTTTGTTCGGCTTGCAACAATGAGGGCTCGAGCTTGCCTTTGCCGGTACCAGACGTCGCCGAACAATCAGGAGTAAGCGGCTCTCACCAGCCAACGGCTACGACCAGCAAGGACGTCGAGAACGCAAGTAAGATTACACCAGCGATCGCTGCATCGTCGGCCGGCCGAGGTGGTACTCCGGCCACGGATGCCAGCGGCGGCACTCTGTCCGATGATGACTGGGTCGAAGTACGAGGAGAGGACCAGGACGTGAATGTGGAGCAGCACGGTGAGGGCTCAATGCCGAAGAAAGCGGAGAAGGACGAGAATTGTGGCAATGATAAGCACAGAATCTGTAGCGTGCAGTAGGAATAGCAACGTTGCCTCTGCTCATTACATGTAACATTTGTGTCGTGCTGAAGTCGTTGACATAAAGGTTCTGTGTCCGCCTTGCAGTATGAGATGATGTACCGCTAACACCGCTGTCGTCTGTGGTATATACCCTAAAGTGCAAATCTGGTATTAATGTTGCGATGGATGAGATGGCTGAGATGGATGACACTAATCGAGTCGAAATGCCTCTTCCGTTCCTCACGGCTACTCATCATCCAGCCATGCTGATAGTGCCGGTGAACATTTGCAGAAGCTGCACAAGCAAGGCAATGCGCTCATTCGACATCAAACATCGTCATTAGCTGTTCCACATCAGCCCTGTGAGGTGAAACGGCGATGCAGGTGCTCTGGGCAGTAGTTGCTGTCAGCGTCGCATAATCTTCTCGAAGGGATGCACCTCACGAGTCACGACCCGCTGGTGCGATGGACGTAACCGTCGTAGCGGCCGTGGACGGTGGCGGAGTGGACGCTGTGTCATGACTCACTGATGCGGTCCATCGCTATATACCGTCGGCCGTGGTGCGGTCATGGCCGAGTTCAGATCATTCGGCGGCATGAGAGCTACCCATACCGTATGCCGTAACGACAGGTCGCCTCGCCGGCGAGCACCGCGGTCTCTCGACTCTCGAGTCAGTGTCGATTACGACAATGTCTCAGACCGGTATCCTGATTCCGGGAGAGTCTTGGACAAGGCACTACTATGTGTCACATACCAGGCACGGCAGTCGCCACCACCCCTTCCGACTCCACGGGATACCGCCGGGCCGCCGCCCGCCAGGCGTTGATAGCATTGATAGCGCTATAGCCTGATGCCCCGATCCTTAGTCATTCCGTAGCGGGTGCCGCTGGTGCGGCGATGAGGTGAGCTGTGGGAACGCGACATGGGTACGCGATTGGAGTCGCTTGTCACGTAAGTCCCTGCCGCCATGCGACGGGCCTAATGTGCCGGTCTGGACGCCGTCAAGCGCCCTGTGCCCTTAAATCAATCCGATTCTCCCTATCGGCTGTAGGCTCTAGCCTGGAGGCTGTAGGGGTGTTTATTTAATAACCGATCCTTGTGTGGTGGTTGGGAATTGGGAATTGCAGGCGTTCGCTCATCATCTCATCATGGCGTAAGGCTTCCATCTGCCGTAATGAGCTGAAGACCCATGAGGCTCTTTGCCGACAAGAGGAGCGTTGTCATGAGTCGATTGGAGAATAGAGGTGCTCAGGAAAGAAGGTGCCGGTCCTTAACATTCATGATGTTGCCCGCCCGAGGCCAGAAACGCCCGTCGATTCGATAGGTAGGAGGGGGACGAGAGGAAGGCGAGGGCTTATTTGCTGGTGACGTCCTGATTGTTCCTGCAGGCTGCAGGCTTGCAAGTTGCAGGTATCACGGGATCACCTGAAACAGGAGCCCGCGTTTGAAACACACAGGGCTTCGATTTGGCGGGCTCCCAAATTTCCAATGCCTAGACTCTTCAAAGTTCAGTCTGTTCGGACGCAATAGTAGGCTGAGGCACACGTCTGACGGCGGCCAGGCGAGAAGTAGACACGTCCATATAGTGAAGAGTATGCATATCATTGAGTGTTACAACTTACAAGAGGTTGGAACTTGAGATCTTGAGCTCGGAAGCATTTGCGATTGGAACTCTATCGCGTGGCGTGGCGGAGATATGCCTGGTCGATATCGCTTTAGCAGCATCCCCTTGTCTTCTTTCCCCGCCGCAGGCCAATCGGAAGTCTCCACAGCGTGTGCCTCACCCGGCGTCGGCACTGCAGTCTGCGTTCTCTGCAGGCACAGGCACAGATCTACAGGTACCTGTCTCCTGAGGTTGTTTCTGCATCGCCGCCTTGGTACCACTCTTTTCCTATACCTCATCGCCTGATCCCTCCGACGCTTCCACTCGCTCAGCGTCGTTTCCTGAAACGGCAGGCTCCGCCACAAACGACAAGTACAAGATCGACGAAAGCGACGGGTGTTGACAAATCTCGACCTCACTGCCACATTCCGCACAATCAGATTGCACATCACCGGGTTCCTGCAGCTCGCCCACGATTGCAACCTGCCATCGCATCTCCGCCGCCCGTCCAACACCAAGAGACTGTTCCGCCGTCGTGTCAACATCGGAAGTCCTGCCAGGAGTGCATAGCGGGATTGGCAATGCTCGGCCGAGGTATTTGGCACGTGTAACATCGAGGGCGAAAGGGTGGTAGGAGGGAGCACGCCACGACTGCGAAGCTGCGCGAGCGCGGGCCCGACCCCCGGACCAGCAGCTTGGATTACGCAAACGCGGTGTAGTGAGGTGCACCAGCGTGTGCGAAGGGTTACACGGGTGCCTCCGGACACACGAGAGGCGGAAGCACACCCTATCCGTCGCAGTCAATACACGTTCGCACAGTATGTACCGTCTTCCAAACCCAACATCCGAGCAATGGCGACGCCGCGCACCCCGCCATTGTGCCGCAGGAGGGCGACCGCTAACCTTTTTCGAGGCACCATGAACAAGTTTCTGAACAGGAAGAAGACGCCTGATGGCGTGGCAACCAGCAACGAAGAGGCGTACAACGCGCTCTCGTCGCCCCCGCCCACGCCCGGCATCAAGAAGAGCGCGACGAGCAGATGGAAGAAGACCAAGAAGGCAGCTGACCCAATGCCGGAGCTCAACATTGCGGCAGCGCTGCCCGCCAGCGATGACTTCCGGACGAGTCTGCTAATGCCGAACCTCTCGGCGCGCTTCAGCATGCTGAGAGAGCAGGACGACCCGACCTCATTGCTCGGCAAGGCCAGCGATGACAGCGTACTGCAGCCGCGGAGACGGTCACGGATGCTTGACTATGGTTTCGGCTCAAATGGCCTCAACGACATTGCGGAGGTACAGTCAATCAATAGCTCGATTCGGCCACCATTTGCGTACAGCAGGCAAGAGTCGTACGGGTCGGAAGACGGATATGGCAGCGAAAACGAGTCGACGCATAATGGCAGCATGCTGGCAAGGGCGCGGCCCGGAGAGGGCAACGTCCTGTTTGGCGGGCGGCAAAAGGTGTACAAAATTGCATTGAGCGGCGCAACCTCGACGAAGCTGGGCAAGGCGGTGTACGAGGACGACATTGGCAAGTCAGCGTTCCAGAAGTACAGGAAGGAGAAAGAAGGTGAAGATGGTCGCCGATCAGAGGAAGATCAAGGATTCGATTTCGGCCTTGACCAGGTGGACAAGGGTGACCAGGACGACACGCACACTGCGACGCCGAACGACTCCGCCAAAGACCTGTCACATTCGCCATCACTATCATCATACGACAGGAAGCGGTCGACAACTTCATCGACGGCCCGATCGGAGGCGAGGTCATCGACTGCAGCTACGTCCATCGCATCACAGCCAGCAGCGAGCGCGCCTTTGCCACTAGCAATAGCTTCTCAAGCACCTACACCAGCGCCCATGCCACCGCTCAAGCGCTCGGACACTAAAACCCGGAGACTGTATGATCAAGGTCTTGACCAGCACATACAGGAGCAGCAAACTTCCGCACTGACTCGGCTGAATTCCATCCAGCGTCAGCGGTCACAGCACCACAAGCCGTCGCCGCCGTTCTTGCAGAGCGCTAAGAGCGCGAACAACATATACGAGCAGACCAAACAGCCGGTGTACGCTCTCCGAGCACAAAGTCCACCCCTCGTATCACCACTGGCGCCTCTGAGCACTTTTGGGTCGATGCGAAAGCCAAATTCCAACAACGCGAGCCCAATTGCAAGCGGCCCACAGTCACCTACGAGTCCGCAAGCAATGGATTTTGATGATGCAACACCGTTGACAGAAGCGCTCGATCCGAATGATCGAGGCAAAGCTACGGCAATGGGCGCATTCAATAAGCCAGCTCAGCAGTTCGACGAGAAGCAGTACCTGGAGCGACAGCAGCAACTTCAGCGAACCTTGTCCAAACCGGGCATGCGCAAGGATCCATCCACGTTTCAGCAGCGCATTGGTCGATTTGAGCATCTCGACCGGGACCGTAGCACCTCTGATGCATCGACTCGCTCACGGTCAAGGTCCGCGCCCAAGGCGCCACCCAAGTCTATCCCGAAGAGAGGAGACTCTTTACGGAAGAGGCATGAGCCAACACAGGCATACAGCGTCTTCCAAAATGCTGCGAACCAGATGCCGACGAAGCCGGGCGCACAGCAGTACGACACGCATCGTACTTTCTTCGGCAACATCAGCGCAAGCGACAGCGAGGAGGAAGAGGATGACCAGCTAAGGGACGAGGACTACCAGAATAGATCGGACTACGCTTACGGTGCGACACCAGGCCGCTGGCAACCTACACCTTTACCCTCGGTTTCGGAGCACCCTGCGCTACGAGGACATGCTTCGAAACCAAGCCTGGCGGAGGAAGACGAAGACTTGGAGCCGAGACCACTGCGGCCTACGGCATCGTCACTCTCGTTGCGAACTGACGCGCAGCGGCCAGAAGCTCCTCTGACCGATGTGGTAGACTCGCCGACACTTGGACCAAGCAGCTCTGAGCCGCTCAACGGTATGGTGCATCACCTCCGGCAGAAGAGCAATGGGTCTTCGCTCTATCCCAACGACGAGGACTTCTCAGCCGACCAGGTCCCGGAGCTGCCAGATATGCGATGGAATGCGAAATCTCCCGATAGTGGACATCCTGCATTGCGGAATACCATGGACTCGGATTCTCGTATAGAGTCTACGTATACCAACTCGAACCCTTGGGATCTGGACGAGTTTGACAACGCGTACTATACGGGTGATGCAGAAGATCGCAGCTCTATCAGTCCGATCGGAGGCGGTCGCTCTCAAGGTGCATTCGCATCGCGTGCGCCTTCGATCGCCAACGTGCCCGGCGACCGCCAATCTGAGGTTTCTCAGTACTCAGATATGGCTACCGGACCGACTTGGCAAAACGAGTTGCGCAAGCAGCACACTCGCGACGCAAGTACGGCAACACAACAAGAGCGAGATGCGTTCGCGAACGAACTTGCCGCACGCCGCAACGCGATCCAGGAGAACATTAAGAGCATTGTCGAGCGCGACAACCCAAGCAGGAACGTGAGCCCGGCACCGAGCGCGAGTGGCGCATTTAAGGCTTTCGGCATGTTGCGATCGAAGTCTAGTAGAGAGTCGGTTGACATCGGCCGTGGGCCTTCGGCGCCAACGAAAGCGATGAAGATGCTTGGGATTGGTGCGAACACGAGCACGACTACCCTGAGCTCCCAGTATGAAAGGAGCGGGCCCAGTTTCGATGTCAGCAGGGCACGCGGTGACTCCGGCTCCCGGCTACCTCCACTCCCGACTGCGCTACCCCGTGAGCCTTTCCGCGCACGCGGCGACAGCGAGACAAGCAAGGCAGACCGGCAGCACCCAGGTGGCCCCTCGCCTGCGACATCCAACGCGAGCAGAGCACGCAGCCGGTCGAACTCCGAAGTGACGACGGGTCGCGCACGCAGCAGGACTGGGCCTTATCGTGACGACCTGGAGAAGGCTATGGTTGAAGGCATGGGCTCCAGCGCAGCCGGTCATCCCAACCTGTCGCCAATGATCCCCGTTGAGCTTACCCCGAAGGCATCTCCGGAGATAGTGCAGAGCCAGTTTGACAGCGAGCCGCGCGCTAGGAGCAACAGCCGACCGCCAGTAATATCCAACTACTTCGATTCGAAGAGCCTGCACCCAATCCAAACAGCATCGCAGAGTCGTCTAGCGGCAGCTGGACCATCCGCGGTCACCCTCTCGCCTAACGTGTACACTCCTGCTGGGGGCTCAGCACGGCCATCCCCAGCAGTGTCGCCGATCACGCAGAATCCGACGCCGCCGCTTTCTGGTGCAAACACACCTATGGCCTCGACATTTACGCCACCTCCAAACATGCCTATTATACAACCTCGCTCAGGCGTGCTGCGCAAGAAGACCATTTCGAAGATGAGCATCTCCGAGCCTACTCTGATCTCATCGACCTCAAACGTGGACACGGTCGATCTGCCAGAGGGTGCGTCGTTGAAGAACGGTATGGACTCACCACCGCCGGTACCGCCAATCAACCCCAAGCGCCGCGCCACTCGCAAGGTGTTCGGTCTGGCTCGTAGTGGAGTGAGCGACGATGCGCAGAACTACGGCAATCACGGCCGCTCGAAAACGCCAGATCCATGGATGAGCAGAGTCACGCCGGAGCCTGACTTCTCGGTCTCTCGAGCTGTGCGCCAAGCCAGCGATGGTCGCCCTGGCATACACCCGCAGCAGGGTTTTGAGAACCACAGCACCCCAGCTCTCCTGCAGTACGGCGTTCCGCAACCCGCCGGATCGCCTGAGCGAGTCGAGCGCTCGCCGGTGCCGCAGCATCATGCGGCTATGGAGGGTGGCATGTTCTGACAAATAACCAGATAATGAAACAGCCTACAAGCCCCCCTGACGCAAGTGGAGGTCCTGCGCAAGCCCATCTACTTTCCCGTACATATTATACCCACGAATGGAGCATGGACAAGAGGCGTACCATGTAATCGTACGCACGAGCTTGCTGGTGTTCTATGGGATTTAGCGAAATGGTTGAGGAGATTCGGATTGGTGGTCATGTCGAAGTATTTGGGGCGCTTGATTTACGCTGCACGATACCAGATATGTAGTCCTTAGTGTGTACCAAGATACCACCAAGAAGCACGTGCTCGAGAGGGCTCCTGCCTGATTCCAACGTTTCCCGAAGAGCTCTTCCTGCGTGGAGGTACTAGCTGTGACGACAACAACTCCTGCTTACTGGATGGCAATGCGTTCCTGTCTATTGCCTCCACGGCTGTCTAACCGCGTGGTGCTTCCACGAGGACCAAACCCGTCGTTCCTGTCTGTTCTATGTAATGCATTGCTCAAACCGCTTCCGCTCTGCTCTCCAAACATCTTCGTTCGCTTCCGGTGTCCGGCGCGTCACCTCATATCATCATCCTCTCTTCCAGCTCGTTGCCCGCTCGTTCTGTGTCACGCATTGCACCACCTTATCTATTTCATATCTTTGCAGTGCGCATTGCACATCGCTAGTCCGCATGAGCTGTACCCTCTGCTGCATCGTCACTGCTTGACACAATGCCTCTACGATCCCACTCACATCGACCAACGCCACCGTCGACAGGCGAAAGCATAACACCAACCAACCTCGACTCGGAGCTACCGCTGACGCCTGCGAACTCCGAAACAAGCCGTTGTGCATCCTTCGGCCTGTATACAGGCGATCTGGCAGACGCAATCAATTTCACTGAGGCGCATACTCCTCTCCTTGACGCCGTGGACGAGCATCTGAAGCACTACGAGGACAGCCTGTCCGCCGTCAGCGAAAGTGAAGAGGAGGGAGACGAAAAGCCTGCCTCGGATTCAGAAAAGTACTACAAGCATCAGCTGCGTACAGACCAGCATGCAAACTTGCCCGAGTCACGTTCTGTGGTGCAGTTTAGGGCTGGTCATCACCGATCCTCCTCAGCTCCAGTGAAGCCGCTCAAAAGTGCTTTGGCAAAGTCTCCGCCAGGGAGCCCGCCAGAGTATGAGGGTGCCATCCTGAAGAAGAAGAAGATTCGCTTCGCGGACGACCCTTCCAGTTCCGACCTGTCTCTACGCCGTAGGATGACAGCACCTGAGAATACAATCGCCGCCGCTTTGAGCACGCCATTTCAACAAAGTGACCGCCAAATTGGGGCCCGAGTACCGTGGTATGGAGATGATGATGAAAGTGGTCGCAGTTTCGACCTGTATAGCACCGCAATGAACGCCAATATGCTCGGTGTGCTCGACAATGCCCTCATCGCAGAGGCCGAACATGCCGCTGCCGAGATGGCGGAAGACGCTCTGGCAGCCGAGACGGATGATGCTGAAGATCGTGTCGACAGCACCGTGGATCAAGGAGACCATGAACTGTCATCGCAAGACAGCACGAGTGACATCGGCCAGACCAAGGATGCCGCTGAGGACGAGGCAGAGGGTATTGCAAACCAGGATGACCTCGAGCATTCATTGCAAGACAGCGCGAGTGACATCGACCAAATCGAGGACACCGCTGAAGACGACGCAGACAGTACTGTGGAACGGGATGATCTTGAGCATTCATTGCAAGGCAGCTTGAGTGACATCGACCAGACCGAGGATGCCGCCGGCGAAGACGACACTGGCAGGTTCGACGCTAGCGATGGTGACACCGACAAAGACGATGCTGACAGTGTGGACGGTGATCAAGACGACACAGTCGAAGATGAGGCCATGTCAATAGCCTCTGTGACGGCAGATGATGACAGCCAGGATGAGGCTCGTTTCAGCACTCCGATGCAAGCGCCGAATGAATCCGACCCCCTGTTCCTCATGGAACTCGAACCGTCTGTAAGTCCCATTGGCCGTCCAACGGACCAGCGAGAGGACGACATAGATTGCGAGTTGAAACCCTTGCCAATGATTCGAGAGACTGAGGTCCTCGTCAGCGCTCCAGCACCTCGACGGACTCCGCCGCCACCAAAAGCTCCGAACCTACGTCGTCTCTCTGATCCTTACACACGTGGCCGATGCGACAGTCCAATTATGAGCGCCCGACGTAGGGCATCATCCATGACGGACTTCCAGAAGGTCCATCCGCTGAATCTTTACCCGCTGAAAGCCAGCCCAGCGGAGTGCGCAGTTACCGCTTGCACCGTGCGTGCTTCGGAACAGCCGAAGGTCATTACTGTCTACCAGCACCCAGCGGCCCGCTACAAGCAAGGGGCTCAAAAGCCCACGCAGACTATTCAGACGGTATGCTCGGGATCCAGTACGTACCAAATGCTCTGGGACGAGCCATCGCGATCGAGCTCGGACAGCGATGTGACGCTCTTTGAAGAAGCCGATGTCCCAGGAGTCAATGAGCCAGAGGTCACTGAGCCAGATGACTCGCTGCTAGCTCACATTTCGCGTACCCCAAGCCCAATGCGCAAGGCCACGACAAAGCTCGCCGCGTGGTTTTGGGCCAGAGAGCAGGAGCAGGGTGAGGACAGTGACTCGCACTCCGTTCCACTCATGGCCACAGACCACGACGTGCGGCACATGCCAAGCTCGCGAGTCACTCCACCGGTCGAGGTTGAGGACCCACCGGCACCGCCGAACACTGCGAAGACCAGTGGCGCCTCGTCAGCCCGGCATTCTGGTCCGCAGAGCCCTTACGAGGACGACGATATAGCTCAAGACACCATCGAAGAGGGCGTTGAAGAAGTCGAACGAGACAGGCACGACGAAGAAGGCGATTCGCCGATCGAGCTGCGCTTCAGATCCACGCTGTCCCGTGTCAGATCCATGCCTCCCTCGGCCGACTACCTTGCAGTGCCCAGTAATTCGCTGGGCTTACCGACCTCACCAGGCGGCGCACGATTCTCGAGACAGCTCTCGAACCTTGCGGCCGAAGACGAACACTTCCAAGGGCACCGTGACTCCGTGGACCTCTACCACCGGCGCGAGAGGGAGGAAGAGCTGAACAACCAGCTCATGGCCACGCGAGACTCCTTCGTGTTGGCGAAGACAAAGTATGACCACAAACACCCAAAGGTCGGTGGAGGCGGGACAGCCATCCAGTACAGCCGGTTCGGAGGCTTATCGCCCATTATGGACGCCTCTCCGCCAGAGTCGCGGATCCAGTTGGGGTTGCAGAGCATGTCGAAGCTCGCCACGGAGGCGAAGAAGATGAGGGCGGAGGAGGCGCACCCGGAGGAGCACGTAGGCTGCGCGATCTATGAAGTCGAACGACCGAGGTGGTTCGAAGCGAACTGCAAGAGGGCTACGGTCTGAAGTGTCATTCGGTGGTAGTTGATCCTGAGCGCACGTGCCTTGTCCTAATAGCTAGAACATCGTGCCCTACCACCGAGAAGCGAATGCTAGAAACACAATTGGCACTGGACGAGTCCTGTCCTAAGCATTGCCCGTTCGCCAGACGCCTCGCTGCCCGGAAACAGTGATATTCGGTAGTGGGGCCCTAGTCCACTTCCACGCCCTTCTTCTGAAGATCTACTCTCGCCTCTTGTATCTCCCTCATGAGTTCCTGGTGTGCCTCCGGGACGTCGTTGAAGGTCGCTACGCCGTAGCCGAGCTTGAAGAGGAGGTAGGCGCCGAAGGAGACGATGAGCCAGATGGGTAGCTGCGTTCGGTCAACGAATGGACTGACGGATAGACCGTCGCTGTACTGCTACATACGACGGGGATTATATCGTTCTGTATCTTTGCGGGTAGAGGTGCGAGGCCGAGGAAGGCTACCATGTACACCTGGGTTGAATCGTCAGTCTTGGGACATTGATTAGTGCGCTTGGTGGAGCAAACTGAAGAGACCAGAAGGCCGATTGACAGTGTCTGCTGTGCTCGCGTCATCGTGGCTATTGTGCTCGTAGAGTGTCTATTATTGGGTTGCTAGACCATCAAATACATGTGAGCCTGCTGGGAGACGTTGCTCGAATGCAGTGTTAGGGTTAGGGTTGGGGTTGCTTCTTCGTTTTTACATTCACTTCAGTCCGACAATGCACCTCACGATGAAGCGAGGTGTCCGAGAAGGGCATCGTATCAACGTCCGTTGCGCTCGACTGATGTTTCGGCGACAGGATGCGTAACGCGAACATGTCGAGCCAAACCCAGGAGCTTGAGCAAGCACTGCAGGCCCTGCGCCTTCAAACGGCCAACACCGCAGAGGCAACGCAAGCAGTCAGCACACTCGCAGAAAACAGCAGAAGCGATCCTGATGTGAGACTCCAGCTATCGGACCCGCAAGTCCTACAGAAGCTTGTCGGATTCGTAGAGTACAGCGTGAACCGCCATCCCACCACGACCTCATCGGCACTTCGATGTATAGGCAACGCATGCATCGACAACGACGAGGCAAGAGCCACGCTCACGAATCTCGGCTTCTCATGGGCGCGTCAGTGTCTACACGGCGACGATGAAGTACTGTGGCTGGCTGTCAAGGCACTCTACAATATCTGTTCGGAGTACGATGCGGCGCAGCTACAATGCTATCGCGAGCACATCCACTACGAACTAATCGACATGTGCGCTTCGCCGCTTGCCCTGGGGAGCGACGACCGCAGCTTGCTAATCGATCTGCTCTTTTGGATCACGAGCCAGAAAGCCAACGTCCCCGAAGAAGCGGCGAGTGAGCCTTTGCCAGCAGAGACTTTGCTCAGACTATTGAACCTGCCCTACTACCATCTCATCAAGGCTGACCTGGACGATCTTGCGACCATACTGGAGATTGGCCTCACATTCCTCCGTGATGCCTCTACCCAGACACAAATCGTCGGTCACCACTGGGCAGGCTATGTGTGGCAAATGCTCCAGGACGTCGAGAGTAAAATCGCTCTCCGCGAGCTGTCTGGACAAGGACCGCCAGAGACAAAGGAGGTACTCAAGCCTTACTCTGCAAGCCTCATCTGGACTTTGAGCGACATCGCTGCCAATCCGAAATTTGCTGAAACGTACAACCTTGACGATGGCTGGATCAATGCGCTCATACAGACCATCAAGGAGGAAGCCGCCGAGTTCTTCACCAATTTCGAGACGGACATCGTCGACCAGAGCGAGCTCGGAGCACGTCTATATCGGGAGGCTCGTCAGACACGAGGCAATCCAGAGGGAACGGATCCGATATCCGGCGGACAGCGACTCGTATGCGCAGCCTGTCAGATCATCGGCAACCTGCTCTGGGCCCTACCATCGGACCAAGCCACTCCGCTGGTCGAAGAGGCTGCGATTCACGTAGCCCTGTGGCGGATGCTCGTCGTGCCCGATGGAGTAAATGACGAAGACCTCCTGCATTCTGCAGCAAGCCTGCTCGTCCAGCTAACACGGCCCTCCCAGCATGTGCGGGAGCTCATTGGAGCGGACGAGAAGGCCAAGGATGCGCTCACGGCTCTGTGCGGGCACAAGACACCGCAGATAAAGCAGATAGGAGTCAAGCTGTTGCGCGCGCTTGGCAGGGATTGCCCGCTTAACCAGGAGCGCTTTGGTAGCCTGGCGGCGGATCTCACAGTCGCAGCGGCTGAGGATGCGCCTATGGTGAATGGTGCATGATGGGCGCGGTCGCTGCGACCATTGAGCCTTTTGATCGGTAATGAGTGGCGTGCGAAGTTGATCAGGCCGGCGAGGTAGGCATCGCGACTGGCGCTGTGCTTCTCCGGTCGCATGGAGATACAATCTCGCTCACTTCGCACCATGGATCATTGGGACGTCGATGCCGGACGTGGCCTTCGCGATGTGCACGGCGCTCACCGGCCAACCTTTCCAGCAAACTTCCGACGCACCCACTGATCGCCATGCTCAAGGTACTCCGCCCTCGTCACCACCACCTCCCTCATCAAGCCCTCATTCTGCGCCATCCTCGCGCCGCCAAGCCACGCATTCTTCACCGGATCCTCCGCCCGGGCCACCCTGACCAGCAATTCATCGTCCACCAGACATCGCAGCTCCGCCTCCAGCCTCGTCACCAGACCGGGCGTCTTACTCGTACCGCCTACCACGACGATGTTGGCGAGGAAGGCTTGCCTCAAGCCCGCTGGCAAGGCGTTGAGGGATTGCAGGATAGTGCCACACACGCCTTCCTGCTGCATGCCTATATCCGATGGCGTGAAGAGGAGCTCAGGTGCGACGAAGCGCTCGTTCCCAATCGTGAGAATATGCTCCCGGCGTCCGCCTTCCATGCCAATAATGTTCATGGCTCGGCTCCGGAGATTGACACTAGGGTCGTGCGGCCGGGCAAAGCCGCGCTTGATCGTCTCGTAGTCCGGCAGCACGTAGTCAACGACAACGCTCGGATCGATATCCCGCCGGTCGTACCTTCCGCCTTTCCACACCTTTTCCAGATCGTCGTTGAATGCTTGCGAGACGTAGCAGATGTCTTCCTTGATCTCGCCGACCAGCCAGTCCTCGTGGTGGACGTCGAAGGTGCGAGAGATGAGTTCTTTCATCTGGTTGGTGAGGGTCTTGCCGCCGACTTCGAGGCGGCGGCAGGCGGTGTGCAGGGGGCGGCCGCGGTAGAGCGGGGTGATGGTTGTGTGGGAGTGGCCCGCGTCCACTACGAGCAGGCATTCTAGAGGTACGCCTGAGGGTGAGGCGGCGGTCGAGGGGAAAGGCGACGGGGCGTAGGCGTTGAGTAGCGGTGCTACACCCAGTCAGCACCTTCTATACATACAATGTAGCTACTCGTCCAAACCAACCTGTCGTCCGATAATAGCCCGCAAACCCAAACTCCTCAAACACCATCTCATCCGCATTCCGCTGCAGCACCGCCGGCGCATTCGGCGCCTCGGTCAGTATCAGGTTCGTCTCGTGCGGATCACATGGCAGGACCGCGGTCTTGCCGAAGAGAGTCTGCTCCCATACCGCCTTCTCGCTCTCCCAGTTGACGATGTACCCCTTCTCCACCGGCCGCCGGAAGGCCACCTCGCCAAAGTCCACGCATTCGGCGAGTTCGGGGCCGACGTAGGTGCGTTTGTCGCGGTGGGAGCGGGCGATGCAGTTGGGGATGGTGTGGCAGTCGGTGTCGGTGTCGGGGTTGGCATCGGTGGATGGGGTGGAGAAGCCGGCCTTGATTGTGTGCGCGCCGTTGTCGAGGATCAGCGTCCTGGGTGCGAGGCCGTCAGGAGCGGGCGCGTTGCTGGTGCTCTTCGGGCGCGCCATTCTATTGCGCAAGTAGGCTTTATGTTCACGTTCACGGTGTTTTGGCGGGGTCCACCTTGATGGCGGCGGCGGCAGCGACGATCCGCCAAGATTTCGCGTCACACCTTTGCAATTTGCATGTGAACATACTGCTCCCTCGACCGATAACAAGACCACGGGCGTCATGGCGCCCAAGCTGGAAGACGTGCGAGCACTCAACGACCTCGTCACCACCACCCTGGCACTCCTGGCACAATTCCACACCTACCTCACCCCCACCGTCGACTTACCGCCCACGGCGCCCATCGAGAACCCGCCGAATCCTCTTCACATCCTCCGCGATGCAGCGCGACTCGTCAAAGCGCACACGACCAAGATCAGCCTCCTCGCCATCAACAAGCCCTTCACCCCCTCCGCCATCCGCAAGGTGCTCAACGAGCTGACGGCAACATGTCTGCCGGCCATGATGAGCGCGGTGCACATCTGCGAGCAGGAGAAGACGACGTGGGGCGTATTCATGGGCAGCGAGGTGCAGGCGAGGGTGCGGAGGGTGTTCAAGGAGATGGAGATGCTGCTGGAGGAGGTGCGGGCAATTGCGGCGGGCAATGCTGGTGCTAGCAGGAGGGACAGCTTAAGCTCGACGGGCGTGGTGTGGGAGAGCTGTGATGCTTTGATTGAGCTGGAGAAGCTGGATATTGCTGGCCTGGCTGTGCAGAAGGCCGAGCAGTACCGCGACACGATCAAGGACGCTATAGAAGAGTTGCGCGAGTGGATGGAAGGCGACGACACGGACACCGAGGGCTTCGATGCGCTGCTCGACGAGAACGACGAGGCCGTTGAAGGCGACACGGATAGCATCGACGACATCTTCAACGCAGCGAATAGCATGCCCAAGGACCGGCCGGAGCTGCAGAAGCTGGTCGAGGAGGCCGAGGGGAAGCTGAAGAAGGTTGTGCTGCTATACAGTGCTTTGATCAAGAGGCGCTTGAAGACGTACAAGCGTAGCGTGGAGCACGAGAATGGCGAGAAGGCGAATGTAGTGGAGAAGCTGGACGAGACGATGCAATGTCTAAGGCGGATACCGCACCAGGTGGATGAACTCGCCAGCTGCTTCTACGATCTCGACGAAGAGCGAGCGAAAGCGATGCTGGCCAAGTGCACAGACGAGGCCAAAAGGGCAGCACTGGTGATGGAGAAGAGCTGGGAGACTGCAGCCGACGACGAGTTCACGGCCTGGAGCAGGAAGTGGAAGGAGGCGGTCGGGTGAAGCCTGCTGTGATTCGCCTTTCAGTGATGAAGGGATAGCCTGCATGACGACTGATCTACATGGTGCACCGACACCTGTATCCTCTTACAACCCTTCTGCAAATGAATCCTACAATAACAGCGCAACCAGCCCCGCAAATCCAATCACCGCACCCTCGTATACAACCATGCTGTTGGCGCCCGAAGAGGAAGTCGTCGAAGTCGAAGTCGAGCTAGAGCCAGCGCTCGAACTCGCCGCGGTCGCTGTACCGCTCGACCCACTGCTGCTGCTGCTGTCACCCGTTGCCGTCGCCGAAGTCGAAGCCACTGTTCCCGTCCCGGTGCTCGACGTAGCCGCCGCCGCGCAAACGTCCAAGCCCACCGTCTCCGCGACGTACGTCTGCGAGCTAGCCGAGACGGCCGAGCTGCAGATCTTGTTCGAGTCCTGGACCACCTCTGCAAACCCATCACACAGTAGTCAGCTTGCGCCCATCATGAATGACCCACGGAGGAGCCCGGGCAGTGTGGGGTGGGGTGGTGTTGTCACATACGAAGCAACTCCGATGTCGTGCAGTCACTGAGGCACAGGCAGCTAATGGCCTGCGACTGGATGACCTGCGCGCCAGTCGTGCACTGGCAGTAGTAGTCCGTCAAGCCGCAGGTGGTGTTGCCGATTGCTTCTTCGAAGCAGGGGAGGGAGCAGTCGGGGAGGTCGAGTTGCGCAGCGGCGAGGGTGGCGAGGCCCGCCGTGAGGGTGGCGAGGATGGAGTAGCGCATGGTGGGTTTGGGGGAGTGTATGTGTCTCGTAAGACAAACGGGTAGGATGGTGGTGGAATGGATTAGGCAAGTAGATGGATGGGTGGTAGGAGTACGGCACAGCAAGGAACCAGAGCGGAATGGCAAGGTAGCTCGCTATGTATAGCTGTTTTTTTTAACGAAAGACGTGAAGGAATAGGCCGAAAGATACAACGATAGATGCAGCTCTTCGTCGTCTCACAGCAGCCGAGCAGCAGCAAGTGGACGTGGCATAGAACAGGTACAGGCCCCGGTGGAATCCCGGCGCATGTCCCTCTCACTCAAACAGCGAAGTGGTGCTCTGCCCTTTGCTATCGAACTCATCGAGTCAAGTGGTCAGCAAAGAGGCTGCGGGTAGACCCAAAGGTTATTTCTAGCTTCATTATAGTGATTATACAATATGAATCTCGTCTAACGGACCACGGCCACCCACCTCGCGAAGAACGCAGGTTCCCTCGGGACCATGCCTGGGGAGTTCGTAGAAGGTCGCTTCGAGTGAACTGCTGCTCCTTGCGGCGTGCAGGGTGCTGGAAGGATGCTCATCCCTCCAACTCGGCACGACACTGGCGGCGCCTCGAGAACGCGTGCATGGCGTTGTGGGGATTGTGCTACTTGACGTGTCCTGTCCTGGGGGCGGACAATGCTGTGTCACCGTGTCACGCATTGAGCATATCGTGGGTTTGCCGTCCCTCCCGCGGTCCACTCCATGTATGTTTGCGCAGTTGGGAACTTGGGATCGTGGCAAGTTCCACTGGTCCACTCGTGGTTCGAGTCGTGTAGATTCCGGCCCTGAAGCACGTGGAGTCCTGATGGATGCTGGATCTAGACAGGTCACAGCGCGCGCCGCGTGGATCCTGGTGTGATTCAGGGGGTCAGATGAGATTGTGATGGCGGCGCTGTGAGCCTGTGCGGCTGTGGGGAGGAAATTGAAAGGTGGAGTCCCTACGCAGGGCAATCGACGTGAGACGTTGAGACGGTGAGAGAACGCATTGGGCCGGACGCCACTAATGGATCTCTTCACGTACGTGACACGAGGTTGCAGAGTCCTGAGTCCCGACTGGCAATGCTGCAAGGGATGATCACGGCGTCGTAGTAGCTGTTGTTGCTACACCTCAACCTTCGACAGGACATCCACTCGAGCCCAAGGATTGATCTGCCTGAAGGCGATGATTGAACAGTTTTGCACAATTGTCTCTACAAAATCTACAAGCCGCTGATGGTATCAGTCTCACCCAAACACATGCCTAACGCCAAGCCACCGAGGTGACGCCACGCTCTATGAAAGCAAGCCATCAACACACAAGCAACACACCAAGATATGCTCTCCTACTACGACGGTACAGCAGTGCTGCCCACGCGCGGCCGCGGTACATCCTCATCAGTCTCATACTTGCTCCAGTTGGCCAAGATATTGCCGATCCTCGGCGAGTTGGTGAGCCTGTACACATCCTCGAAGTACTCCTTGGTGAGCTCGAATGGTTTGGCGGTGACGTTGGGGATGTATTTGCCCACCAGTTTGCTCGGGTCAATGCTAGTCTTGTTGATCTTCTTGAGCAGGAACGATCGGAAGGGCTTGACACCGGAGCGCAAAAATGTGCTGTGGAACGGCACGTCGATGCCCTTGAGTGGGATGGTGGCGAAGCCACGCTGCAGCTCGATGGGTTTCGGCTTCGCCTCGGTCTGCTTGGCGCACTCTTTGATGATGTCGACCAGGTGTTGTTTGACATCTTCCAGGCTTATGGTTTGCATGAGCTGCTGGATGTCGATCTTCTGCACCTTGAGGTAGTTCAGGACGCCCGTCAGAGTGTCCAGAGCGCGCAGGTCGCCAGCGCAGACGTACTGCATGTTCGCGACGTTAAGATTGACGATCTCCAGAAGCCAGCCGGTCGTCTCCGCCACGTTCTCGCACACGTACTGCAGAGCCTGCTCGTTGAAAGTCTTGCCAATACGTGACGGGTTGACTGCGGCCATGGAGTAGTTGGAGCGGCCAGCCTCATCACGCTCGACA
This sequence comes from Oleoguttula mirabilis, assembly GCA_035135055.1. Classification (NCBI taxonomy): domain Eukaryota; kingdom Fungi; phylum Ascomycota; class Dothideomycetes; order Mycosphaerellales; family Teratosphaeriaceae; genus Oleoguttula; species Oleoguttula mirabilis. Next base: position 148,218 of record JAVFHQ010000040.1, on the reverse strand, counting down.
GCGACCTGCATGGTCAGACCGCGGTAGAACACGACTGACACTAAGCTCTCGATTGGCATGACCTCGGCGAGGGCGGCGAGCGCACTGTACTCTCCAAGGGAGTGACCAGCGAAAGTGCTGTCGCGCTGCACAAGGCCCTTCGCACGCATATCCTCAAAGGATGCCTTCTCCATGAGGGTCAAGGCTGGCTGTGTGAATTGCGTTGCGGATAGCAGGCCGGTGGGTGAGCGGTACGTGTACGAGCTAGTGGTCTCGGTGACCTCCTTGAAGATCTTCTCGGACTTGGTGGCACCATCAGCCGCGACAGTTTCGAAAGTCATGGACATGTAATTTTGGCGGATGGCCTTGCCACGAGCGCCGCCGAAGTGGATGGTGAGCTCCTTGGGGTTGTTCTTGACAATATTGGTGATTTGGAAGCCTGAAGAATGTTAGCAGTGGTCGCGAGGCACAAATCGCAGAGATGCGAAGCTTACCGTAGTTGTCCATGAAGTGGGTATCGGCCCTGTCCCAGACCTCCTTTGCGACCGCGCTGCTGTTGTAAAGGTCCATACCCATACCTTGCTCCTGCGAGCCTTGACCGGTAAAGATATATGCAGACACAGGCTGCTCAACCTCGGCTTCGGCAAGCATAACCATTTCTTCGGTCTCCGCCTTGCTCGCCTCGACCTTGATGATCTTGCGACCGGCGACCATGCCAACGTGCTGAAGCTTGACTTCGATGGTATCATCAGGCAGTACCATACCAACCAAGGATGCGTGGAAGCTACGCACCCGGCCAACGTTGTTGTCGGCCGCCCATGTCTCGACGAGGCTGCGTACAGCGGCGCTAGAATACATGCCGTGGGTGATCGTACCTGGTAGGTTGGCATACTTCGAGAACACTCGGGAGACGTGGATTGGGTTGTAGTCGCCGGACACGCGAGCGTAGGTCTCGTTCGATGATGGCGCCTTGAGGATGAGCGGTGTCTTGCCACTGAGCGGAATGGCGTTCTCAAAGTTGACTGGTTGATCCAGAGCCTCGCCGTTGCGCTGCAGGTAGTCAAGCACAGGGTTGCCGTAGGACGCACCAGCTTCGTACTCCACTGACGCAACCTGGATGATCTCCTTGGAAGGCAGCTCTAGCTCGACCTTACCCTGCGTCTCCACCGACGAGAATACGGTCTTGTTCTTGAAGCGTGTCAAGGTCTGGAGCTTGAAGACCAAGGTTTGTCCAAGCAGATCGATGTCGGAGTCGTCCATCCTGAACCACTCCTTGGACTGCAGCACAGCGATATCCTTGGTGCTGGTGATGTGCACTTGGACAGGCGTTTCGATCTTGCGCTGAAACGTGTTCTCGAAGTCCGTGTACGCTCCACGGTACAAGAATTGACTGGTTACCTCCATGACAGGCTCGCCATCACGAGTAATGGTGCCGCAGACCTCGACCATCTTGCCGGAGTCTTGGTTGATGACAGCATTGACTTCAGCAGTGGTGTCAAGCACGTCGCCCTTCTTCAGCGGAGCCGCACCGGGTATCATGCGGAAGCCGTTGGATAGATGGACCAGCTTGAGCAAGTCACCATCGATCTTTCGCGGGAAGATGGGCTTGGTGATGGCCTTCCAGCCGACGACAATCGCAAAGTCCATAGGCGCATAGACCTCCTTGCCAGGTCTGTCGACGAAAGCTTCGCCAGTGTTGCCAACAGCATGCACGAAGTCGTTGATGGCTTCGCTGGTGACAGTGGCCCTGCCGCCGTCGAACCGGCTCGTAACCGGTGTGTCGAACGGCACAGGCTCATCACCGAACCAGAGGCGGTAGTAGAACTCCTTGATCCGATCGTTGCGAGCATCCATGACCTCCCTGATAGGAGCGTATCCAGTCTCGGGGTGGTAGGTGAAGCTCAATGGAAGCGCGACTGGCTTGCCAGTAACAGTACGGTGCTCGATCATGTTCACAGGGATCTCTCCATTTGCAATGGGACCCACCTCGATCGTCTGCACGTACTTGCCGTGAGATGGCTCCTTCACGGTGACGACGGTACGCTTCGGGTCGTTGGGATATTGGATTTCGACCATCATGCCCGGTGAAGGCGTGAAGATGCGATGCATGGGGTTGGTATCGTACCGCTGGCCCTGAACGAACACATCGGCGGTGAAGAAAGCATGACGCCAGGTGTGGCCCGGCCCAGCCAAGAGTGAAGTCCAATTGTCGGTCTCCGGCAGCGGAGTGTTCGGCGCGGCAGACAGACGGTATATGGTCTTATTCTCGAGCTCGGATGTAGTCAAACCGTCCAGGTTGATCTCGTCGCTGGCTTCGATGAGTTTGCCACCGAAGTATTCCACGACTGGGATCCTGCTCTCGTCACCGGCGTAGATGTCCTTGGTGAGGAACTTGATGTGGCCATCGTGTACACCGTCCAAGATCTCCTTGATCGGTTCATCGACCTTTGTGGAGTACTTGACGGCCATCGGGCCCTGTAGAATAGCCACGCGACCAACATCTTGGTCGATCACAGCTTCCAGGTCCTCGGACTGCCACAGCGAATCTTTCTTGAAGAAGAACTCGAACGTGTCGTCCAGGCAAGGCACGAACGGCACTGGCTTCTGCCCTCGGCGCTGGCAGAGGAGAAGGAAGTGCTGGCAATCTTGCGCATTGATGAGCTGCTGGTCGGCTTCTGGGTATACCTCCAACACCTTCTTCACGGTCGTGAACGGGTCGTCGAGCTCGCTGTAGTTCTGGATAAGTGAGCCTTTGCCGTTGCCAGTGGTGAAGCGCTCCTCAACCCGGCGGATAAAGTCGCCTGTCAAGCGCGCGAGCGACTTCTCGATCCATCGCTTCTCGTGTTTGATGTACATGAGGTCGACCATCCTCCGCATCACATCTCCATATGTCATGTCTTCCAGGTCGACACTCTCACCCGCCTTGTTGCGGCCGAACCACGGCTTTTGGTAATCGTCGTTCAGCTTCTGAATGATGTGTTCGCGGTTCTTCTTCAGCTCCGGAATACGCTTGGCCTTGTCCAGACTGAAGATCTTTTGATCCATCTCCGCCCAGAACAAGATGCCGCGAGTGGCAAGCTTGTGAATCGGCTCGCCCATCTCTGAACGAACAGTGATGACGCCGCCAGCCGGGCCTTTGTAAGTCTTCTCCCACTCACTGTCGTCGAGGCCTGGAGCATCGACAATCGCCTGCTTCGCCGCCTTAGACGTGTGCGCCTCCTTGGCGACCATGCAGCGGGAGGCGAAAAGCACACCATCGAATGGCATTGGTGGGTAGCCGTACTTCCGTGCCCATGTCCCGTTGAGGTACGGATAGGTGTCTTCGGCACCGCCGAAGCCAGAACCTGCAATGAGTACGATGTTGGGGCAGCGTCTGAGGCGGCTATACATGGACAGAATAGGCTGATGGAAGTCCTCGAAAGAATGATGCCCACCGCCACGACCACCCGTCCATTGCATCATGACGGGAAAGTCTGGGTTTGCCTTCGCGACGTTGATGACTGCCTGAATTGCTTCGACTGACCCGGGCTTGAAGCTGATGTGCTTGATACCGAGTGTCTGGATGTACTCGTTCGCCACCTCAATGGACGGCACTCCAGCACCGATGGTCAGACCCTCGATGGGAACGCCTTCTGCTCGCAGTCGTCCGATGAGCGGAATCTGCCAAGCCATTGCGCGTGGTGCGACATAAATGAGGTTGATAGTGATACCTCGACCGGCCGGAATAACCTTCTCGATCTTTGAGATAGCTTCCGCCATGCTCTTGTCGTCGTAGTAGCCACCCCCAGCAAGTTCAATCTCGTAACCAGCCTGCATCGTCGCGGCCACGAAATCCCATGGCACGGTGCAAGGCGTCATACCTGCCACCATGACTGGAGGCAAACCAAGCAGTCGGCTCATCTTGGTGTCCACGAACGTTTGCCCAACCGACGTCTTCACAAGCTTCGGTCCATGCTCTTTAACCCAGTCGACGGCATACTTGACTGCATGCTCAGCGTCACGGTCGAATATCTCCGGCTTGTACCCAACTTCGGTGTTCGTGCCGTCCATGGTGCCGGCTAAGATGACTCGCACACCAGTGCCGTCCTTGTTACGGTTGGTGAGCACACCGAGGCCAGAGATGCCACCCGGGCCGAAGTCGAGAATGTGGGTCGCGTTAGGCATCTCGGTCGCCTGCTCCCAATTGACCTGGTCCTTGCATATCATGCGCACGAGCGCAGGTACAATGTTCTGCGCCTTCTCCTTCCTGACATCCTCGCCGGAGCATGTATCATACACCGGGATGCCAAGGTCTTCCGACGAGATGCTCACGTCCTTCAAGTCCTCCTTGAGGTGATCAACGGCGTCTGCAAGGTAAGGACTGTGGAACGGCGCAGTGATCGGCAAGAAGCGGTTGACAAAGCGCACTTTGCGATCGGTGAACGGAATGCGAGTCTGATCGAGTCCGGTCGGGGCCTTTACCTTGCGCAATTGCAGATTGAGACCGTACAAGGACATCGGCGGGCCAGTGACCACAAAATTCCGGGCGCTGTTGATGAGCGAAATGCCAATGTGTCGCTCTTTCGGAAGATGCTTGTTCGTGATGTCGATGTACTTCTGTAAACCGTCTCTCGGTAGGTCGCGAATTGACAGCATGGGCGTCGGCGCACCTTCACCGCTGTCGATTGAGTCTTGCAGCACATTCGGCGCAAGAGATGTACGCGGGTAGGCCTGCTGGCTGCGCGCTCCAATCCAAAAGAGGGTGGTGAGCGCACTTCTTGCGGCCTTGTCGAAGCTCTCCCAGTTTGCAGATGCAGCGATTGCTGCTGCAGTCACAACACCTTGCGAGTGGCCGGTCGTACCAGAGAGCCGATCCCGCACGTGACCAGGGTGTGTGCCGAGTACTCTGCAAGTAACGACATAGTGAGCAAGCTGGGTGAGACCGATGAGTGGGAAGCTGACAGGCGCGGAGACAAGGTAGTCGATGTCGGGTTGCGAATCGCGATTGTTGAGCCATCGCATGACATCGAGACCCTTTGGATAGAGCTTCTCAGCTTGCGGTTCCCGCGAGAGTGTTTGCAGGAGAGAGGCTGCTGTCGAGATGAAGTCCTCCACCAATGACGGGTATGTGTTGTAGACTTGCCGGAGCTCGTCGAAGTACTCCTCAATATTGCCCTGGCCGCCAAACACAGCATAGATGTACGCGTTCTCGTCTGCGGCTTCGCGGAGCAGAGCAGACTCGTGAGCTCTAATCGGACGATTGGCTGCGGCGCGAGCGGCGTAGTATGCTCGCACAGTGACGAGCTTCTTGTCCTCGATGCCTGGCAGGCTGGCTGCAATAGCGTGCACTTCATTGCCGCGGAGGAAGGCGCGCTCGAACTCTTGCGTCACGAGCTTGAGAACCTCGTCGTGCGCGCCTGGGTCCTCGCCCTCGTCCACCTCACGAGCAATGAAGCCGAGGTAACGAGCGACGAGCTCAGTGACTGACGATGGCTCATCATCCTGGGCAAGCTCATCTGTGGGTTCTGGGAGGGTTGCGAGGAAAGCGTCCTTTAGCTGAGTTGCATTGAAGTGGAATGCGGTGGGTATAAGGAGGGTGTACTCGAGACTTCCGTGTGTGATGGTGAGAGGTCTCGAGACCGCCTGGCTGCGAGGCGTGCTCACGCCCGTCTGTACTGGTCGTTAGCAAGTGGTCCCTGACCTTGCAGGAAGCTCACCACTGGAATACCAACCTGTGCACCGGAACCGTACATCCTGCTGCTGCTCCTTCGTCTCAACAGGTCTGGTTTGTCGAACTGGACATTGTGGTTAGCGTCTGCTTTTGAGGACATGCTGCTAGCTCTGGCGCATTGTGCTGTCGCGTGCTCCCCTCCGACTCTTCGCAGATGTTTACTGAACAATGTGGCTGCCTGTAGTAGTCGGCCGTACTGAAGTGGAATGGCGACACTCACTGGCTCGGTCAAGGGCGCTATTCGGCTCTCATCTGGCAAGTTGTTCTGAAGCTCTACGTCTGAGCTTTTCCCGGCGGCGGCAGAATAATTTGTGGGAATGTCGTACGATAGGCTAGTTCACGACGGCAATGCTGGAAGGAGGGACGAGGCGGACAGGTGGAAGCGCTGGAGTATGTGCAGTAGAGGTAGGGAAACACCTTTGACACTATCGAGCTGGGTGCGGCCTCGTAATGCCCTCTGGGTACGAAGCTACATACACAGCCAAAGCGTCGAGATGTTTCGTACCGACACCGCCCGGTTGAGCTCGCGAGTGCGCAGGGATCGCGGGCGGGTGGGGTGAGTTAGCGGGCGCCTCGGCGTGAACCTGCATCTCGCCCGCAGGAGTTCAGCACTGTTCAGGACGGTGAAACGGAAAGTGGTCGCCTGGGCAGTTGTGCTGAGAGGCGATCACTGATCACGCCAGCTGTCGAGAGCGAACGTACGTATTGTGTCTGCTAGAACAAGTCACAGCCGTGATGTGGTTTAAAGCTGGTGAAGTCGCCGTGTCGTCCCGTTGTTTCGCCCAAAGGATAACAGGGACCGACCCTACCTACTGAGGCTACCCTACCGAAAACATGACGCCGCTTGTGCAGTAGCCCAGTAGCCGCACCGTTTAGCCTGGGCCGAGCTAGCGCATTGGCTTCGACGTCGCAGGCAAAATTCCCACGACCTGCAGCTGTCTGTCTGTGGGGAAGAGCTGTGCCTCGTGTAAGCTCAACGTGCCTGTACAACCAGGGCTCACCTGCAGACCGCGGCGCAAGACGGAAGACTCGGGCCAACTGTGGTTCAACACTCGGGATAGCAACACATACGACTTGTCCCGCCTCGAGCTTACCACCTCCTGCTCTTCCGGCTGTCCATCCACCCACTCCGGCTTTACGTGGCATCTCTCCATACACCCGCAATCTATACCCATCATAAGCACGCTCATTTAGAACAAGGCAACGGCTAAAGCAACCATACATTTTCCTCGTCCCGCCTGGGACATCCTCCTGGCAGCATGCGCCCTGAAGTCGAGCAAGAGCTCGCGCATACACTGCTGGTCGAGCTTCTTGCATACCAATTCGCCTCGCCAGTGAGATGGATCGAGACGCAGGATGTCATACTGGGCGAGAAGACGACGGAGCGGATAGTGGAGATTGGACCGGCAGACACCCTTGGCGGAATGGCGAAGCGGACACTGGCAGCCAAGTACGAAGCATATGATGCTGCACGATCAGTACAGCGGCAGATCCTATGCTACAACAAGGACGCCAAGGATATCTACTACGACGTCGACCCTGTGGAGGATGAGCCTGTTGCCGCATCTGCACCCAGCGGTGCGCCGGCACCTAGTTCAGGTCCCACACCAGCAGCCGCTTTTACAGCCGCTGCACCTCCCCCCGGCGCAGGACCTGCGGCGGCCGTATCAGATGCGCCGGTTGGTGCAGTGGATATTCTGCGAGCATTGATAGCCCAGAAGCTGAAGAAGCCACTGGCGGACATCCCTCTTAGTAAAGCCATCAAAGACTTGGTCGGAGGTAAGACGTGCGCGCCCAGATATGATGCGAGGGAGACTAACAGCGTTTGACAGGCAAGTCCACACTCCAGAACGAGATCCTCGGTGACCTTGGCAAGGAATTCGGCTCGACACCCGAAAAGCCGGAAGACACGCCACTTGACGAGCTCGGAGCTGCTATGCAAGCTACCTTCAATGGCCAGCTCGGTAAACAGTCCACCTCACTCATTGCTCGCATGGTGTCATCCAAAATGCCTGGAGGCTTCAACATCACTGCCGTCCGGAAACACTTGGAGACGAGATGGGGTCTTGGGTCTGGCAGGCAGGACGGGTTGTTGCTGATGGCACTGACCGCCGAGCCAGCGTCGCGTCTCGGGTCGGAGAACGATGCAAAGGCATGGCTGGACGATATGACACAGAAGTACGCTGCTCAAGCCGGCATAAACCTGTCGACTGGTCCCGCTGCCGGTGACGCTGGTGCTGCAGGTGGCGGCATGATGATGGACCCGGCGGCTCTCGATGCCTTGACTAAGGACCAACGGGCATTGTTCAAGCAACAACTCGAGCTCTTCGCACGATACCTCAAGATGGACCTGCGCGCAGGTGACAAGGCGGCGCTCGTTGGCAAGGACAACGAGGCTGCTCTACAGGCGCAGCTTGACCTTTGGAATGTCGAGCACGGCGAATTTTACGCAGAAGGCATCAAGCCATCTTTCACTCCCCTCAAGGCACGCGTGTACGACTCCTCGTGGAACTGGGCACGACAAGATGCGCTCACCATGTACTACGACATCATCTTTGGCCGGTTAAAGGCCGTTGACCGCGAAATCGTCAGCCGCTGCATCCTGATCATGAACCGATCCAACCCCGCCCTTCTTGACTTCATGCAACATCACATCGACCATTGCCCGACTGAGCGTGGTGAGACGTACGAGCTTGCCAAGATGCTCGGTGAGCAGCTCATCGACAACTGCAGGGACGTTCTTGGGGAAGCGCCCGTCTATAAGGATGTCGCTATGCCTACCGGCCCACAACTCAACGTTGACGCCCGTGGCAACATGAACTATGAAGAGGTCCCGCGCCAGAGCGTTCGCAAGCTCGAGCACTACGTGCGTGAGATGGCTGAGGGCGGTAAGATCTCCGAATACGGCAACCGGACCAAGGTGCAGAACGACCTGCAGAGGGTTTACAAGCTTATCCGCCAACAACACACGCTGTCAAAGTCGTCTCAGCTCGAGATCAAGCAGCTGTACACCAATATCGTGCACTCGCTATCGATGAACGAGGGCCAGATCATGCCTACAGAGAACGGGGTCAAGCTTAATGGTCACGCCAAGAAGACCGGCCGTAATGGCCGCGTCAACGGCACCGTAAAGCAGGGCAAGGTCGAGACCGTGCCCTTCCTGCACCTCAAGCGCAAAGAGGAGCACGGCTGGGAGTACAGCAAGAAGCTCACTGGCATCTACCTGGACGGGCTGGAGCAAACGGCGCGCGCTGGTGTCACCTTTCAGAACAAGAACGTACTCATGACTGGTGCCGGTGCTGGATCGATCGGTGCTGAGGTTCTGCAAGGCCTCATCAGCGGTGGTGCAAAGGTCCTCGTTACGACTTCTCGCTTCTCACGCGAAGTGACTGAGTACTATCAGAGTATGTACGCGCGCTACGGGGCGCGTGGCTCGCAGCTTGTCGTGGTACCGTTCAACCAAGGCAGTCAACAAGATGTCAACGCCCTGGTCGATTACGTCTACGATGAGAAGAAGGGGCTTGGATGGGACCTCGACTTCATAGTACCTTTCGCGGCAATTCCGGAGAACGGCCGCGAGATCGACAGCATTGACAGCAAGTCTGAGCTTGCTCACCGCATCATGCTGACCAACCTCCTTCGCATGCTCGGAGCGGTCAAGTCACAGAAGGCGACCCGAGGCTTCGAGACAAGGCCCGCCCAGGTCATCTTGCCTCTTTCGCCGAACCACGGAACGTTCGGCAATGACGGCCTCTACTCGGAGTCCAAACTCGCTCTCGAGACGCTGTTCAACAGGTGGCACTCCGAGAGCTGGGGCAATTTCCTCACCATCTGCGGTGCTGTCATTGGCTGGACTCGTGGTACTGGCCTCATGGGTGGCAACAACGTTGTCGCCGAAGGCGTTGAGAAGTACGGTGTGCGTACCTTCTCGCAGCAGGAGATGGCATTCAACATTCTCGGCCTCATGGCGCCTTCGATCGTCAACTTGTGCCAGCTGGAGCCTGTCTTCGCTGACCTGAACGGCGGTCTGCAGTTCCTGCCTAACCTGAAGGATCTGATGACGAAGCTCCGAAAGGATCTCACCGAGACGTCTGAGATTCGCAAGGCTGTTACTCGCGAGACCGCTGTCGAGAACAAAATCGTCAATGGCGAGGAGAGCGAAGCGCTTTACAAGACTGTCAAGGTCGACAAGCGCGCCAACCTCAAGTTCGACTTCCCTAAGCTGCCAGACTGGAAGACCGAGGTTGAGCCACTCAACGGCGACCTCAAGGGCATGGTAGATCTTGAGAAGGTTGTCGTTGTTACCGGTTTCTCCGAAGTTGGCCCGTGGGGTAATTCCAGGACTCGATGGGAAATGGAAGCCTACGGCCAGTTCTCGCTCGAAGGCTGCGTGGAGATGGCGTGGGTCATGGGCCTCATCAAGAACCACAATGGCCCACTCAAGGGCAAGAGCTATTCCGGCTGGGTCGACAGCAAGACTGGTGAGCCAGTGGACGACAAGGATATCAAGCCCAAGTACGAGAAGCATATTCTCGACCACTCCGGCATTCGTCTCATCGAGCCAGAGTTGTTCAATGGCTACGATCCGAAGAAGAAGCAGCTGCTCCAGGAGATTCAGATCCAGGAAGACCTTGATCCATTCGAGGCTTCGAAGGAGACCGCAGAGGAGTTCAAGCGCGAGCACGGCGACAAGGTCGAGATATTCGAACTGGAATCCGGCGAGTACCAAGTTCGGTTGAAGAAGAGTGCGACTCTGCTCATCCCGAAGGCGCTGCGCTTCGATCGCCTTGTTGCTGGACAGATACCCACCGGTTGGGATGCGAAGCGTTACGGTGTACCGGACGACATCATCTCTCAGGTCGACCCCGTCACCCTCTACGTTCTGGTTTCCACTGCTGAGGCACTCCTCTGTTCCGGTATCACCGACCCGTACGAGTTCTACAAGTACGTCCACATTTCCGAGGTCGGCAACTGCATCGGTTCCGGCATTGGTGGTACTACCGCCCTTCGCGGAATGTACAAGGATCGCTTCATGGACAAACCCCTGCAGAAGGACATCTTGCAAGAGTCTTTCATCAACACCATGAGCGCCTGGGTCAACATGCTGCTGATCTCTTCAACCGGTCCTGTCAGGACGCCTGTCGGTGCCTGTGCCACTGCTGTTGAGTCCATTGACATTGGCTACGACTGCATTGTCGAGGGCAAGGCGCGTATGTGCTTTGTCGGTGGCTTTGATGACTTCCAAGAGGAAGGCTCATACGAATTTGCCAACATGAAGGCCACCAGTAACGCCGAGGATGAGTTCGCTCACGGTCGCACGCCGCAGGAGATGTCCCGGCCGGCCACGACCACGCGTAATGGCTTCATGGAGTCCCAAGGTTGCGGTATGCAAGTTATCATGGACGCGAAGCTTGCTTTGGATATGGGTGTTCCAATCTACGGTGTGATTGGCTTCACCGCGACTGCTACTGACAAGATCGGGCGCTCTGTGCCTGCACCTGGTCAGGGTGTGCTTACCACTGCACGGGAGCAGCCTTCCAAGTTCCCATCGCCGCTGCTTGATATCAAGTACAGGAAGAGACAGATGGAGCTCCGCCGCAAGCAGATCAAGAACTGGCAGGAGTCTGAGCTCATGTACTTGCAAGAAGAGTTGGCTGCTATGAAGCAGCAGGGTGGTACCTTCAACGAGACAGAGTACATGGAGGATCGCGCTGGCCACATTGAGCGCGAGGCCAAGAGGCAAGTGAAGGATGCGCTGAACAGCCTTGGCAACAACTTCTGGAAGTCGGATTCACGTATCGCTCCTCTGCGCGGTGCGCTGGCTACTTGGGGTCTGACCATCGACGACCTCGATGTTGCCTCTTTCCATGGCACCTCGACTGTGGCCAACGATAAGAACGAGTCCGATGTCATCTGCCAGCAGATGAAGCATCTTGGCCGCAAGAAGGGTAACGCGCTGCTCGGCATCTTCCAGAAGTATCTCACGGGTCATCCCAAGGGTGCTGCTGGTGCGTGGATGTTCAACGGCTGTCTGCAGGTGCTGAACTCCGGTCTTGTGCCGGGCAACAGGAACGCCGACAACATCGACAAGGTGATGGAGAAGTTCGACTACATTGTCTACCCAAGCCAAAGTATCCAGACCGACGGCATCAAAGCGTTCTCGGTAACCTCGTTCGGTTTCGGTCAGAAGGGCGCTCAAGCCATTGGCATCCATCCGAAGTACCTCTTCGCCACGCTTGACCCCACTCAATATCAGACGTACAAGCAGAAGGTCGAGGCAAGGCAGAAGAAGGCTTACCGCTACTACCATGATGGCCTCATCAACAACACCATGTTCCGTGCCAAGGACAAGTCGCCGTATGAGGATGGCCAGCAGGCGCAGATCTTCCTCAACCCGGACGCCCGCGTCACCGTGGACAAGAAGACGGCGGCATACAGCTACCCGAAGGTTGCACCGAAGAAGGAGCAAGACAAAGGCACTACTGAGATGGTGGAGACGCTGATGAAGGTCAACGCCTCGTCGAACTCGAATCCTGGTGTGGACATTGAAAGCATCGATGCCATTGACATCCACAACGACACCTTCCTAGAGCGCAACTTCACACCGTCGGAGATCGCGTATTGCCGAAAGGCGCCAAGCCCGCAGGCCAGCTTCACTGGCAAGTGGAGCGCAAAGGAGGCAGTCTTCAAGAGCTTGAAGGTCGAGAGCAAGGGTGCCGGTGCGCCACTCAAGGACATTGAGATCCAGAACGATGAGAACGGCGCTCCCACCGTCACAGTAAGTACCGAAGCTACCTCACACATTGCAGAGAACGCAAGCTAACGATCTCACAGCTTCGCGGTGACGCCAAAGCTGCGGCGGACAAAGCCGGCGTGAAGTCAACCACGGTCAGCATCAGCCATAGCGATGCGCAAGTCATTGCTGTTGCCATCTCCTCCTTCTGAGGTTGAACAAATGCGGTAAGACATATTGTACAGCATCACAGATTGTTCCTTTTTGTGTACTGAGTACGGACGCTTTCATGGGTCGGCGCACTTGGGTTTTAGAAGGCAGCGTGGCCGCGGCCCTTAGCATGACGAGAAGGATTTGTAGCGAGCAGTACTGTGATAGTCAACTTATCATTCGAAAGGTCCTAGTCGCACATCCCACTGCCCAACGAGATCTACACGGCTGCCCGTCTTCTGCAGTAGCTTCACGCGCACATGGGAGTCGTGTCTGCAGTGCTGCCACAGTGATCTTGGTCGTGATGTTCGTCAGAAAAGCCCACCAGGTCACGTACAAGGCGCCCTCAGATATATGGGTAGAAACGGCACTTACAGGCTGTGGTACATAAGTAATGTAGCGCAAAGCCTCTGTCTTCAATGATCGCGATCTACCTGCAAGTCTGCAAAGCTAGCCTGGATGGTGGCTTCGGTGTCGCCTTCATCCGGCGTTGGTTTGGCGACATACACCCCGACTCTCATGTCTTCATACTGCTTCTGCTCATCGAGATAGTCGATGAAGGCCCACTTCACTTCACGTAACGGCTGCTTCTCCCCCTCCTTCACGGCATATATCCACAGACTATGCCCGTCCTTGACCGCCTCGAATGTCGCTTTAGTCTCGCCTTCGGCCATTGGGCAGATGCTCCAGTCAGAGAAACGATCATTGCCCACAACACCCAGACACGGTTTGCCGTGGAAGAACTCGATGCCGGCCTTGATCCATCTCGTTGGACCGTCGTGGCGAGGAAAGGCTAAGACGAGGCCGCCTTGATCGAATTGCGTCTTCCAAGGCCCGGACACGGTCACAGAGATGCGATTGAAAGCCGCCGGTCGCATAGTCGTGTAAATGTACGGCGCATTGAAAACGTCATCCGCTTCGGAGCGTCGCCATATGTCCGTCTTGGGAGGAGCGCTGACTTTGAATGTGGCAGTAGTGTCAGGTGGTACCGTGGCGCCGTTGGCTGCTTGCCAAGTGAGAGAGGCCATGCCGGCTCGGCTTGGGCGCGGATTGTATAGAGCGTAATAAGGCAGGATGTGGTTCAGTGCTTAGGGGCAACCGACATTCTTCACATGGAAGGAGAGGAGGACAGACAGTCACATTGTTCACACAGGACACGTACGTGCCACAGAGGTGACATAGACTAATATGGCAAGGCCTCATGCCTGACTGCGCGGCAGCCGCTCACAAGCCAAGCTCCGCAAACAGAGCACCGAGAGGGCTGTGACTCTGTGAGTCGGAGCCTGCCCAGGTGTGACTCCTTCCTTCATGCGGTTACATGCAGCAAACAGGCGGATGCGGGGCCTTGCACGGAGACCAGTCGCCTATGTGTACTGTCGGATCAGCAACATGATGCCGCTGTCGTGACGTTGTTGGCTATCGACGGCGGCAGGAGGTTATTGTTGCCAATAGTGCGACGAGAACGCCGCGGGGGAGGGAGTGCTCGCCGCTCACTGCTGTGACTGAACGGAGTGGATGCTTGTGAAAGTGACGTTATTACTGTGAACTGAGGCCGCGACAAATTTGTGTTCGTCTGTTTGCGGTCTAGTGCAACGACGCGCGCCAAGGCTCCTGCGACAGAAGTTTTGCGGCTTCTAAGTTCTCGCGCTTTCCTTTTCAGCAAACCCTTTCTGCACCTTCAACTCTTCGACACTCCTTCATCATCATCATCAAATCCACACAGACAGATCGTTCAGTCTTGCGCGATAATCTCATCACTCACGAAAGCACGAGTCCAACCCTTTGCACAGAAGACAGCAAACCCAGTCACTTCTGCGGACCGAACTTCAAAGTCCAGTCATGTCTTACGGTGGAAGCTACGGCGGCGGTGGCGGCGGCGGCTACGGCGGCTCTAGAGGCGGCGGAAGCGGCGGTGGATACAGTGGTGGAGGATCGAATGGGTAAGATGATCACGCGGGCCGCGGTTACGGCTCTCACGACAACTACTCCAATGGGTACGCTCAAAGGTTTACGCGCACTGGCAGCCTTCCGTCAAGTCCAACATCTCTTCTATCTATATATCTACACCCCCTGCTGAGCATCAGCTAACATTCATACCACAGATACAGCGGTGGCGGCAGCAACGGCTACTCAAACGGCGCATCCAACGGCGGCGGCGGCGGATACGGTGGTGGATCAAACGGCTACAGCGGCGGCGGTGCCGGCGGCTACGGAGGTGGTGGTGGCGATAAGATGAACAACCTTGGTGCTGGCCTGAAGACGCAAAGCTGGGACCTGAACGCGATGCCAAAGTTCGAGAAGTCGTTCTACAAGGAGGATCCCGCCGTCGCAGCGCGCTCGCCAGCCGAGGTCGACGAGTTCCGTCGCAAGCATCAGATCACCATCACCGGTCGCGATGTACCGAAGCCGGTCGAGACTTTCGACGAAGCTGGCTTTCCGGGCTACGTGATGAGCGAGGTGAAGGCTCAGGGCTTTGCCGCGCCCACCGCGATTCAGTCTCAGGGCTGGCCGATGTCTCTTTCCGGTCGTGACGTTGTCGGTATTGCCGAAACCGGTTCTGGAAAGACGCTCACGTACTGCCTCCCCGCAATCGTTCACATCAACGCACAGCCCCTCCTCGCCCCAGGCGACGGCCCCATCGTCCTCATCCTCGCACCCACCCGCGAACTCGCGACTCAGATCCAAGAGGAGGTCAGCAAGTTCGGCAAGTCTTCACGGATACGCAACACCTGTGTCTACGGCGGTGTGCCAAAGGGTGGTCAGATCCGCGACCTCTCTAGAGGCGTGGAAGTCGTCATTGCTACCCCGGGCCGTCTCATCGACATGCTCGAATCCGGCAAAACCAACCTACGCCGCGTGACATACATGGTGCTGGACGAGGCTGACCGCATGCTTGACATGGGTTTCGAGCCACAGATTCGCAAGATCCTAAGCCAGATCCGCCCTGACCGTCAGACGTGCATGTGGTCCGCTACGTGGCCGAAGGAGATCCGTCAGCTCGCGTCCGAGTTCCAGTCCAACTTCATCCAGGTCAACGTCGGCTCTCACGAGCTGGCTGCTAACCACCGCATCACTCAGATCGTCGAGGTTGTATCTGACTTCGACAAGCGTGAGCGCATGAACAAGCATCTCGAGCGTGTTATGGAAGACAAGGCCAACAAGATCCTCATCTTCACCGGTACCAAGCGTGTGGCCGACGACATCACCCGCTTCCTGCGCCAGGAGGGCTGGCCAGCACTCTCCATCCACGGCGACAAGCAGCAGAACGAGCGCGACTGGGTGCTCAACGAGTTCAAGACGGGCAAGAGCCCGATCATGGTCGCTACCGACGTGGCTTCCCGTGGCATTGGTATGATTGCTGACACCCCAAACTCCTCCCCATCATCCCCTCCCGTCCCCCGACCCGCTTGTAAGTGCGTGGTCTGTCTCATCGCATGCTACACTCCGTACGCTCGGCGTGCACACATAACCACTCGTCTAGGGCTATCCGTGTTCCTTTGTTCTTCAAAGGATCCTTGGAGACTTCAGATCGGTGTGGCAAGCTCTGCTTGCCCCGCCGTGCCTCTCCGTTTCTCTGCTCTTGCACTTCGTCGTCAGAGAAGCGGTGTCACAAGTCTTTCAATGTTGCGTTGGTCTCACAGCTGCGCGCGTTCCAAGGATCTGTAGAAGAATGTTCACAGCCCGTGACATTTGGTTGTAAATGTGCGCCGCCTTGAGCGTTGAGCACACTCTCGTCTTCGGACAGGGTTGCTCTTGAGTGTCGCAGAATGCGCACCAGACAGATCTCGCATCCAACAAGGATCGCTATTGCTCCACATCACTCACCATCACACCATGCATAGCTGTACTAACATTCATTGCGTCTGAAGACGTCAAGGACATCACTCACGTGCTCAACTACGACTACCCGAACAACTCGGAGGACTACGTCCACCGCATTGGTCGTACCGGTCGTGCTGGCCGCAATGGCACTGCGATTACTCTCTTCACTGCTGACAGTAAGCTCAACCTTCTAACTGTTCTCTACCATACAGATGCTAACACGCTGCCGCAGACTCAAAGCAAGCTCGCGATCTCGTGAACGTGCTCACGGAGGCCAAGCAGGAGATCGACCCTCGTCTTGCCGAGATGGCGCGCTACGGCGGCGGTGGTGGAGGCGGTCGCGGCTACGGCGGCGGTCGTGGTGGGCGTGGAGGCGGACGTGGTGGTGGCGGTGGATGGTCGGGCGGAAACAGCGCTCCGATTGGCGGTGGCCGTCGCTGGTAGGCTGTTACTTCGTAGCGGCTCGCTGACATGGCAGGCTTGCTCCGTGCAGTGGCATCTTCACGAGCACATGGCGTTAATGGCTAGAAGGCGCCAATGGTGCAGCTTATTCCTGCCATCATAATATGACGCAGATTGAGGAGTTATGGTTGAGATTATGGGGAGATGGGATGCATTTGCTCACGCGAGCGTTGATTACTTGCTGCTCCAGGCAGGTCATAGATTGTGTCGATTGTATCAGAATGGAATGTCTTGCTTGCTGCTCAGTGCCCTCCCTATTCATCCTTTCTATTCTTTGCGCAAGAAGGTTCCACCGGAGGCTTGACCTCATAGCCATCATGCTCTTTCGGTCGTCCGACTCGTGACCATAGGCGATGTGCAGGGAAGTGCAGGGATATTGCTGATCGCACTTTGCAAGAAGGCTGCAGTGTCATACTAGAACTGTATCACGGACGTGCCCATTGAGTCGATTGTCACGAATTGTGCACATCCGATTGATTTCAGGCGTTTGCGCAAGGAATGATCGTTGGTGACGCATTCAAGCACGATTAATATCTACTTTGGGAATTCGAATCAATGCCCCGTGCAGGGGCTGCCGACATGGACTCGCCGATTGTGGGTGTCTCCATTGTTGGGTCTCACTCTGAGCCCAGCCATCAGCTTACCGGAGCTGGCAATCCCGAGCTGCATTTGAGCGCATTCCGGCATACCTTGTCCTCCAGGCTCCATGAGTCCATGTTACCGGTTCCTGTCATTCTCGAGCCCCCCCTCCACTTCCAGGCTCCATCGCGGCGTGACCATCTACTTCTGCATTGACACCCAATTCAACTGCATCCTGCATGCAGCTGCACAGGCCTCGGTTATTTGGCGGCGACAGCTATCCGCCAGCCGTGACCCATGACCCATGTCCATTCAGCAGAGCAACTTAAATGTAAAATTAAGGGTATCGTTGCTCGGCTACTTGCATCATGCGGACGCTCCACCATTTGGGAACGTCGCCTTTGTGAGCCTGCTGTTCAGTGCTGCCCGGTTGTTGACGCTACTAGGCAACAACGATGTGCCGTGACCACACAGCTCGCGTGGGAGATAGGCAAGGTACCTGAGCGTTCTATGGCTTCGCGTTGTACTCACCACAGTGTGTGACGCGATCAAGGTATGGTATGGTATGCACATTGCCCACAGGCATCTTCGGCCGCCCTCCGTACTTGTAACCTGAGTCTTACGAAGTTACGAAACGGGGATTTGAGAGATAACTACAAGGCTTACGACCTTGCCCCACCGCAAGGTGGATGAGCAGGGCGGCTGTCGTGGCTCGGTAAAATGCATTTTCTGTCGGCTTTCGAACAGTTATTAGATGTGAGGGATGCACTAATTCCCAGCAATCAGGCACAGTACATCGCCTCGCTCGTCATGCACGGCATGCACCGCAGCACCGCATACGCGGCGTCGATCAATCAGCGCCTCGCCAAGCACGGTCCATTCACACCTGCCGGGGGTGTGAGCCGATTCCAGCAGAAACTTGCAAGATCCTGCAAGCTTGACGCTGCTTGGACAGATCGTGAGAGGTGATGGTGTCACGTGTGCTGGCCTGCGCCCGTGAAACACTCGGGAGTCGGAAGGCCTTCCGTTGTTCAGAGCGGTATGCCCGTCAGTGCAGCAAAAACCAATGATCTTAGATTCCGTAGTGATAGTGGCAGCATCATCAGTTGAGGTCCAACCGTCTGCCCCGCCGACAGGGCGACGTCAACATAAGAACTGCGCGATCTGCCGCTATGCGAGGCTACACCAGGCGGAGTAGTGCCCGCTTCTGGCCTCTGGAGTGAGGGTTCAGGGAGCCCCTCGAGCGGCCTACCCTGCCCTCGGACCTCAGCGGCTCAGCCAGCACTCGCGGAAGACGCGGGTTTGTGTGTAACAGTCACAGTTCTTCGGGCTGCCTTGCTTGTTGTCGCCGGTCGCAAGCAAACGTGGCAAATGATCAGACAGTGTGGACCACGTGCGCCACAGTAGCAGTAATGTAATAGTGATGCGATGATGGCGATGTAGACTGTACGCGCAGCGGCGCAGGCCGTGGGACGCTGTCAACGCTGTGTGTCATGATCAGTTGTCAGATTCCATCTTGTAGCCTGCTGTAGGCCTGAAGCCTGTAGGACCTCGGAAAGTGGAGGCATCCCTTCGCCGTCTGCTGCGCTTCCTTTTGGCGAATCAGAATTGCTTCATGACCGGCGACGAAGCTGCTCCAGCGTCCAGCGTCCAGATGCCAGGCGGCCAGCAGGCTCAGCCCCAGCTGCAGACCAGAAGCTTCAGCTCCGGCCTCCTGTCTCACATCGGCAAGATTGCGAGCCAAATTAGTCGTCGTTCTAGTGACGGAATCTCGCTGTGGGGGAAGATCAAGACAGGTCATGGGACAGTGGGACCCTCCAACTTAAGCGGTGACAGATTTCGATATCCGAGGATTCTCATACGGCACGAGGACGCGAACCAATCAAGCAGAAAAGGTGTTGAAGCATATGTTTCTTTTTGGGTATTCTTCCGAAGATGAAGAGTTTGCTATGCCCCGTACTGATGCGCCAACCACGCTCATTGGGCAGAAGCCCTCGTGATGACTTCTCGAGGGTGCCTGCAAACTTCAAAGCCTGCACTGGTACACGAGTCTGGTGTCGCGGATTGCGTGGTCTTGTTTTGTGCGCGTCTCTCTGGATGTGCCGGCGAGCCGCTGCATGCTCGTCTTGACCGCCTGTGGATCGTGACGTGCGCTTTCGGCTGAAAAAGCGTAACCTCGGCCATCACATGATTCACGTTGTCGATTTGAGGGTTGCGAGTCTTGCGACGTGACTCGTCCTGTCGGCCATTCGGTCGGAAACTGTGGGATTGCGTTTGTTGTTTCCCGCCCACATAATTATCGATGCCCGAGCCGAGCTTAAGTGCTGCAGCCTTGCCGCTTTCGATCTAACGCTTCTTTTCCCACGCCAGCCATCCTCCTCCTGCTCTAGCTTGCATCGCCAGATCGAACAGCCTCATCCGAAGCGCAGGCTTGACTTCACGTCCAACCAACACCGCCACCTCTGCGCGCTCCGCGGACAGAGGGGTGGTCGGCACCTCGTCAGCCGCCAGGCTGCAGCTACAGCGCGGCAAGTCTCAGAGTCCTCTTCGGCCTCCCAGCGACTCGTCACGCAAGCCTACCTGACAGCTGCACGCTGCGTGCGCAGAGAGTACCTGCCACCTTCAATCTAGCATACTGCGCATCCTAGCGCTGCCGACACCGAGCAAGTGGCCATCCACCTTCAGGGCCCAAGCGTGCGTCTTCTGCCACAGCTTACAAGTTGTCGCAACAGCCGCACGACTGCGGAAGTAGGGCTGCGGCCGGCTTGTGCGAGCAACACCACAACACGACGGCCTGTGCGCCGAAGTAACATCGTAATCACGGTGTTCAACCGGCCGTCATTCACCGCTCGCGACCGCGGATTCAGTTCGCGGAACGCCTGGCCAACGTGTAAACGTGGGCTCCCACTCACGATTTGCAAACGACATTACTCGTACGAGCGCGCCAAGGCCGCAAAACCGGCCTGTGCGCTTTTCGTCCACTTTTCCGCAGTGAAACTTTAATTGCGCTCAGTCCTGTAGGCTGTCGCGTTGGAGAACAGCCGACAACTCGACAGCGAACCGAGACAACACCTTTCGCGAACTACCGAGCTTCACTTGCACCTTTCGACAACTTTGCGTGACCTCGTTGGCTGGCGAATCCAGCGATCTGTCACCACCACCCACTTCTTCCTGAACCCTTGCGACTCTTCAAGTCTGTGACCCACGCTTTCCTCATCTCGACAATCGCCCCGGCAGCTAAAGCGATCGTCAAGCTCCGGTGCAATTACCTCACCGCATTGACTGCACCAGCCACATTGGGCCTCGGGCACAAACGCTATTTCCAGGGACGCCGCGGCCACGATACGCTGATACAGCAATCTCACGCTATCCACCTTGCACCTAGTACGGCGCCCGCCGCACCAGCTTTCACCACCACGGACTAGCTGTATTCACTCATGAACATTTTGCGGAAACCTTCCTCCTGGAGAAACAGCATCGGCCTCACGTAACTACTACGCTACTATTCTCGACGGCTGCGCTAGAAGCCTGCCTGGTGGAGCTGGTTACTGGTAGCAGCACATCATCCGCGCTCAAGGTACCGAGGATCGCGCTATTCTCGATCGAAATCAACAGGCTTTCTCCGGGTGTCCTTTGGACGGGCACTTGTATCCGCTGGCGCGCTGTCATCGGTGCATTGTTTGGAGCCACTGGCGTTACCACCACTACATCCTTTCCGTCGTAGCATGTCCAAAGGCTACACTACGTCGCCTAACCAGAAACATCACGACGCCTCACTAAGCGCGATCCTTGCATCCCACCTGCAACAAGACCATCCCAAGTCAATGGATGGTAGACAGCCGGAGTACCCACAGCCAGGTTTGAATTCACCTTACGCGCCATACAACGAGCATCGGTCTGAAGGTTCATCTGCAGATCAAGCATCTGCTGTGCAATACACTCCCGGGCAAGATTACAAGTCGTCCAACTTCTCCGCGTCCGCAACACCAAATTCAGAGTACGGCCTGCCGCAGTCGGCACGCTCTGGTTCATTTCCAGAGTACATCCAGCGCTCGTACGCGGACGGCCAGCCAACCCGCTACCCAGCAAGTGCTCACGGTGCGCACGCGGGTATGGCGCAAACATCAAGTCCGTCTCTGTCCATGCCTGATGGCCCGCAAAGCAACGGCCATGCGCCAAACAGCGGCAATTCTGACGGAGATGTACCAATAGATCCATCGATAGCGCAGTCGAGCCCGACCTACCCTCCTCATCATAACTACTCACCCTACCCACCACAGCATGAGAACATGCAGTACGCAGGACAACCGATGGGGTATGGCAGACCCGAGTGGGCTGGACAGTACCAGCAGCCTATGGGCTATGGTCACTCGCCTGCGACCACGGGCGGTGCTGCGCCAAACATGGTCGCACATGTTCCGAGACCACCAGCAGTGGGTAGCGCAGTACCAGCAGCGGCTCCAGGGTATGGTTATCCTAACGGTTTCCAGGGCGGCCATCCACTGTCAACCGTGTACTCATTTGTTCCAATTCCGGGTGCGCAGCAGCATAAGCGGCCGAGGCGACGGTACGAGGAGATTGAGAGGATGTACAAGTGTGGATGGAACGGGTGCGAAAAGGCATACGGCACGCTAAACCACCTCAACGCCCACGTGACGATGCAGTCGCACGGTACCAAGCGCACACCAGAAGGTGAGTGGTCGATCTTTCGTACCATTGTGCAATTGTCTTTAGGCTCAGCATCGTCGTCGGGTCGCGCTTCGTTGGTGTTGCGACCCGTGGTTTGGCAAGCCCGTTCGCGCGACGCTAGTTTCGAAGCCTCCTATGCTTTATTCCATTAGCGTGCACCAGCCTTCTGGTCACGCTTTGTCATTGCTCCCATGCTAACAAATGCCAATACAGAGTTCAAAGAGATTCGCAAGGAATGGAAGGCAAAGAAGAAAGAAGAAGACAACTCGCGCAAGCAGGAAGAGGAGCGGCAGCGACAGGAAGCCGCTCGCTCGGGTCAGGACCAAGCTCAGCAGCAGGGTCCACCAGGGCCGTATGGTCCTCATGGCATGATGCCGCCGCAAATGGGTGGTGGTCCCCAGTTACCGCCGATCGGATACCAGCCCGCTGGCAGCCAGGGTCCAGCACAGTACCAGCAGCCGCAGCAGGTCGATGGCGCGCAACAGTACGGCAGCAATGGCCAGATGTACGGCCCTCAGAGTTACCCTCAAAGCCCGTACGCGCAAGGTGGCCTGCAGTACCAGCAACGTGCGTAAGCGTCCCGAGTTCTTCGCGGCATTTGGAATACTAACATCCGCGAAGACCCTGACCAACCCGGTCCACCACACCAGCAGCAACACTAGGCGGCTTATCAACCCGTAACTTCAACCTGATCCTCTCTTCCAGCCGGTCACTCAAAACATCTCGGTGTCGCGCGGAGGATTTCGTATCAGTGAAACGGATCTTGCTATCTTGCCGCATTTTTCACGGAGCATAGCATCGCGCGGAGGGGCAAGTGATCGACTTTGGGGCGGAGACTGGTGTTTGCGGAGGTGTGCATTCACTTGCGGCGACAGCGGGCATAGGTATGATTGAACGGCCTGCAACCTGGCTTGCAAAATTCTACGGCCGGCGGTGCAATGGCTTGGTAGCTTCGGAGTGGAGACCGGAGGCTTTGGCGGAGGTGCATTGTTTTCCCCAGGCGTATCGAAAACTGGACGCTATCGTAGATTCGATCGCAGGCGCCTGCATGGCCGCAAGGGTGGAGCAGCAATTGCTGAGGTCGTATGGCAACACTTGCTTGTTTATATCTGTAGGAGTGGCTTGAGAATGAGAAGGTGAAAGAGGAGATGCGAAGGCAGTGTCCTTCATATAAGATTCACCCTTGCCAAGTATAAGCGTCACAGTCAAGCCTGCACAGGCTGCACTACGATAGCCTGCGTCTCAGAAGCGACTAGCAAAGACGGCGTGCGTCTGGCGTTTGTTGACACCAAGCTCGTCGTAGTGCGCTCCAATCAATGTGTTGTCCGCTAGTGTTGTCCCAAGAGCCAGATACCACCCCCCTGGTTCCATGGACCATGCTGCTTCCACGCGCGACGGATCTCTGGTAGCGGGATCTGAGTGACAGCGGCAGCTAATGTGCACCACACTCGCGCCCCGTGGGCCGTGGCCTGGACTATCATCCGACTATAGAACGTAGCGCTTACGAACTAGTTAGCGACGGTTACACGACGCAAGTGCGTGGCAAAGCCAAGGCGCAGAGCGGCAGGACATCGTTCTTCGCCTCAACGCTAGTGTGACGACAAGGTGGGTGGAAACGGGCCCGAATCTTGCGGCTCCTTCCAAGTGCGTCACATTTCGTGTGCTTCTACGGTTCTACGGTTCTACACGACTACAGCGACAATGCTGAGCAACCGACAAGCGCTAGATCCCGCAAGAGCTACCGGGTTGACGACTGAGGTTCGCTTGGTCCGCATTCGGGATTTCAGGTCTCAGGAATCCAGGATCCGCGAGGCTGCCGAACAACATCTCACCCTGGTTCGCAGGCCGTACCACATCTCACTATCGACTGCCGCGACGACGATCTCGCGTCAAACTAAGGCATCTGCATTCTGCAAGTCACCGATCACCGCGTCTATGCCATATATGATATGGGTGTATGCATGGCGTACCGTGTGCGGGAGAGGCTAGTGCTTCTGGTGGCTGCCTGAAGGTTCAGCCAACATATAGCTTGACATGTAACTGGAACTGGAAGTATACCTTACCTGAAGTTGGCAGAGCTTGCCTGCTGGCATGCTCTGCCGTCAAAGTTTTGACTTCAAGCCACCCTACTGCCTTTCGCTGCCGCACCGGCTGTTGCAATGGGAGTCACTACACCTCATCGGCAGCGGCGGAAGGGCTACTGCTATCACCAGTGCCTCTGTCATTTGCCACTGACTAGTCGCCCGGCTGTTTTCTGGCTGAATTGTGAGACCAATGAGCACGGCTGCCCAATGCGTTGTTACAAGCCACAAACGGACAGAGGAGGCTGCGAGGCCGTCGGCGGGCATCCTGCTCGTGATCGTTGATCAGAGGACTGCCCATTCGATGATATGTGACAGTGAGGCAGCGCTCTCGCTTGTTACGAAGAAGTCCTCGGCTCAGGCGTTACTAGCCCCTTACTCATCCCTCAGGTCTCTGTGCCTCTTTCGGAACAATGGCAGATACGTACCAGGCTATGCGGCACAGCGGAATCGTGGAACGATCAAACCGTGCTCAAACTCAAAGCTCATTCTCTTGACTGCTCCTAAGTTTCAGCTTTATGAGACAGTACGGGCGGGTACGCCTTGAGCTCAAGTACATCGGAGGCGCCAGGGCGTTCGCTCAATGTGTTATTCATGATCCAGTCCGAAGACGAACCGTTGTGCACAACATCTGCCGGCCCTTGTGTACAGCCAAGCCCATCCGTTGGAGCCCCTGGACGAACGACTCTACAGCGTCAGCCGTGCTCTAAGAGAAAACATGGACGATTGTCACCCACTGGCCGAAGAAGTCCCCAATACCATCTGGACATGGCCCGTTGTTACGACTCTCGGTCTGATACACACCAGGGTATAGCATTCGTGATCGGTCGGCGATGTGGACAGCAAAATCTTGTGACGGCCGTACTTCAATCGACGTGGCCCTGTGATGCTGCGACACACCGATATATGAGGGACGTTGCGTAGAGATGCTTGTGTACTTTCCGGATGAGTCTGCTGTTGTGCTCGCTGAACGACGGATTGGTGCACATCGCCTTTGGAATCGACTCCTGCATCACTTTCTCGACTATTACTAGAGCCGTTTGTTTTTGAGCCTTTACTGACTGTTTTCATAGAGTGGGTAGATGTCCTGGGTCTTTCCTAAACCGTCAACGGCTCC
Source organism: Oleoguttula mirabilis (assembly GCA_035135055.1). Classification (NCBI taxonomy): domain Eukaryota; kingdom Fungi; phylum Ascomycota; class Dothideomycetes; order Mycosphaerellales; family Teratosphaeriaceae; genus Oleoguttula; species Oleoguttula mirabilis. The sequence goes on along the minus strand of JAVFHQ010000040.1, from coordinate 122,836 downwards.
AATCCTTCGATCGTGCCTGTACCAATGCTGCTGTGACGACCAACTGTCAACGTTGGCCCATCGGCGCCTTCGAGAACGACTACAACATCGTACCAACCGAATACAGTCAACGGGACGCATACGTTCAAGCTAGCCAGGACATGTCGGCGCCGCTTTGTACGCCTTTGCTATCGTCTTGGACGTGAGACAACATTCTAGCGCTGTCCACAGTCGTACGAGCTTGGTACAGTTCTCGGTGGAGGACATGTGGACAATCAGAAGGTTTGTAGGCGAAGGTTTCTCTTACAACGTATCAGAGGCGAATCGGTTGTCAGCTCGTGCGGTCCATGGGGCTGCATTGAGCATCTACCATGGACAACTTGGACCAGATGACTCGTCGAACCATCCGGCCCACACCATACAATGTGCTCGACACACTTCTCATCACACTCCCCAACTGGATGCGGGTCCACCGTACACCTGGTTGGTACCGTTACGAGCATTCCCAAGATGGTTCTGAACATATACTCTCGGATACCGGAACCTGCCCGGAACCCAGCAAGCAAGAGTGCTGCAGTGTATTCTACAAGAGGATCAATGTAAACCGAGCAACGGGCCGCTGTGGTCATGTTCTCAGCAGCAGGTCTACATACCGCACGTGGGCGCTCTTCTGTCCGCCAACCATCGTCCTTTGGCTCGTCCCTCACATCTGGCTCGTGGTGATCCTCGCGCCGACTACCGGCCTGCACCACTGAGCGACACTGACCCAGACAGGACCGGGTCCCGTCGAAGTAGAATCAAAGAAACTGCCTGGCAGCTCTCATTCACAGAAATGCTAGCGACAAGGAAATCTTGAACGTGGCCTGATGATTTCGAGAGATCACATGGAGACGCAGACATGGAAGGACCACACCACGACATATGGCGAGTTGTAGGACGTTCAGCAGCAACGTCGGCGCGCGAATTGGGCCGGAGCTTGATAGGATGTGATTGATCGCAGCGAGCCGAGCATGCCGAGACGTCGCTGGGTCATGGCGGCTCGGCCGAAGACGGAAGTCAGGAAGGAGAAGATTGTGCTTCGGAGGAAGAGGCGGTGCTCGTGATGAAGCAGGACATGTGAAGTGCGGGATGGAGAGGACGGCGCGTGATGGTAGCACATCTTGACAACAGAGCATGAGCTGGCGACCGAGAGTAACATGTGAATGCGGAGCTTGCTCATCATTCTTCGCTTGCTGGTTGGCGCTAGTGGTATCGGGTGAAGTGACGTTCAGGCAGCGGCGAAATCCCCTTGGAAACGGCAAGCTTCTGGCTGTTCCACGCCGAAACTTTTGTTTCATTAAAGCATCTTCGTCACTGTCGCTGCGGTCTAGGTAGCAGCGATGGCGTCTCCGGAGCTCATCAACGTCGCTGCCAACGGCGACGTCGTCCTAGTGTTTGGCGACGAGCTTGCGCCCTCCCTATGGTCAGTGATCCTCCCAAAATGGCGGTATGCACGCTCACACATCTTGTAGCATCCACATCCGTGTCTCCTCCGCCGTTCTCAGCATCGGCTCCTCCGTCTTCAAAGCTATGCTCAGTCCAAACTTCAAGGAAGGCTTGGAGCTCGCATTCTCATCCGCCCCTATTGAAATCCCGCTCCCCGACGACGATGCGACTGCCATGGAGGTCCTCTGCAACGTTCTGCACCACCGTAACGATACAGTCCCCGTCGCTGCCAGCCTAACTGCCAGTCGGTTACTCCAAATCGCTCAAGCGAGTGACAAGTACGATTGCGCTGTCGCGCTCCAGCCAACTGCGCGGTGCTGGCTTGCGGAGCTCGGAAGAATGACGAGGACGGAAGAGCGTCGAACTTTGATCACTGCCGCCTACGTCTTCAACGACGCCCATGCATTCAAAGAGTTCGGTCGTTGCGTGGTCCTGCAGACGGTAGGCCCAATCTGGGACCTGACAACTTGCGACGATGCTGCGCCGCTAAGGAGGCTCTTTGGTGAGGCTGACCTATCAGCCCGACTGCGCTCTTGGTACCGGCCGCTGACAAATAACAGAGTCGATGGAGCAGGAACGTACTGTGCAGCAGCGCAAAATCGTGTCGTACCTGGAGTCCCAGCGCCACTTGCGGGTATGTGGAGGCATACGCCGCAGAATTCTTGCGCGAGCTCGGCAAGCACAAGCTGTGGCCATCGAGGCTCGTCTATGAAAGGTCGGTAGAATCGGCGCTGAAGGACATGAAAGAGCTCAACAGCCCGTCAAGGACTCGCTGCACTCCGTGTGCAGGGCTGTCCTCCAACAAGTGTTACTATGCCAGCGCAGCGTGGCTTTCCGAGTTCAATCAGCGGTTCGCAACACAGGCGTCCATCATCCAGAACGAAATGAAGCCGAGCTGTCTGGAGTGTTTCCGGGCGAATGGGGCTTGGCCGGCGGCGGCTTGCACACACAGGTCTATCAGCCGTTGAAGCGCAAGAGGAAGCATGCGCAGACGTGCACGTCGCAACAGCAATTACGGGGCGCATTTTGGCTACGGGCTTGAAGGCCATTCGCTCTCTTTCTCGCCGGCTTGCGGGTACTGCTCTGATAAGGAAGGAGCTGCCCAGGGGAGGAAAGTCGTTTGCCACCGAACTTGAAGGGCGGGATACGTATGCTCGCGACAGATTCCTAGTGTGGCAGCCCCATGGCAGTACCACGCTCGAAGTCAAATCGAGTATCATCAACAGACCAGTAAGAGAAGGCTATGACAGTCTCTGCACATTCCAAAAGCACGGGTATCCGAAACGCCACGCCATGCCACGCCTCACATCATCATACCTGACCCCACCTATGCCCCATTACTCTCTCACCACGATCGCCTCACGCTCACCAGCATCAAAACCCATCCAGGCCCACCCCACTCCCCTCCCACTTCCGCGACGGCGTCTTCAGCACCCGCATCTTCTTACTCGGACTCCTCAACTGCTCCCGCCTCCCCTCTCCCGCCCGCTCCATCGCCGCCATGCGCTCGCGCAACGCCCGATTATCGTCCTCGAGCGCAAACATCTCCTTTGTGAGCAGCGAGTTGCGGGCTTGGAGGTGTGCGGCTGGTGTGCCAGGGGCCAGTGGTGCATCAACCGCTGATTTCTTGTTGGGAGACAGTCTGTTGTTGGCGACGTCGAAGGGACTGACACTGGGGTAGTCGAGATCCTCTCCGGCCTCCTCCTCCTCCTCCACGTCCCGCTCGCTGCTGCCGCCGGGACTAGCATTCTCCTTCCCCTCCGCCGTCTCATCCTCCCACACGGCCAAGTTCTGCGTCAGCAACTCCAGCTTCCGATCCAAATGCTCGTCCTGCGCATCCATCTCCGCCTCCCTCCCCGCCCGCCACCGCCGCTGCTCCAGCGCCAACCGCGCCTCAAACTCGCCCCACACCTCCTCCCGCACCTCCGCCTCCACGGCCTCGACCCGCTGCTCCGTGGCCGTCCACGACGTCTCCGCCTCCACCCGCCGCTGCCTCTCCTCCGCCAGCAACAGCTGCGCGACCGAAAGCTCATCGCGGAGTGCTGAGATGGTGGCGAGTGCCGCGTCCAGCTCTTCGTGGAAAGCCGAGGGCGTGGTGCGGCCGTTGAAGTAGCCGTTGCCCATTTTGGCCGCGGCCGTGCTGGCGAGGATGGTGGAGGTCACAGATGGGATGCGCGGCACCGTCACCTCGCGCGCCAGCGCTGAATAGCGCAGGATCTGACTCGTGGCGTTGAAGTCGCCTAATGGGTCCGCCGTCACGATCATGATGGCCTTCTGCGGACTCTTATGCGCGTGCGGTTGGTGACTGTGATGGGTGGCGAGGCTGTTAGAGAACAGCAACTCCGTCAACTTGCACTGCCGAAACGGCACCAGATTCAGATTCCCACTCCCCGCCGTTGTGACGTGGGCATTGTCGGCTTGCATCTGCATGCACTGGCCGAGGTACATCAAACTCTCGTTGATCTTCCCGGCTTCCGCCAACGTGGCGCCGGCGGTTTTGGCCGTACGCGCGCGCTCGGAGCCGGCGAGGTCGACGAGGGTGAGGGTGCTGCTTGTCCAGGGGCCGGCGGGGAGAGCATGATGATGGGAGGTTGATGAGGTGCCACGGTGCCGTTTCTTGACCTCGGTGCAGAAGAAGCCGTGGCTGCGCGAGCTGGCGGCGTTGGTGCCTGTGCCGGCTATGCGGCGTTCCTGCAGGCCGGTCTCCAGCACGAGGAGGGCTTGGTCGAGGGTGGAGCAGATGACTTTGCGCAGGCCGGCGACGAGTTTGCGGTCTGGAGAGGCCTCGGTGCTTTTGAAGAGGAGAGCGCGGCGTTTTTGGGGGCCCGTTTTGCTGGTGGTGGTGGAGGTGCTGGTGGTGGAGGGGGTGAGGAGGTCGAAGATGCGGTCATTGTAGACTTCGTACATGCTGATGACGATGGCGTATTCCGCCGAGGTGTCAATGGCCAGGTTGATGTCGTCGACGGGCGGGTATTGCGGGAGGGTTGAGACGCGTGGCATGTAGCGCTTGGAGGAAGGCGCGGAGAGGAAGGAAGTCTCCTGTGCAGAGGGTAAGTGTGCGAACTTGGCGATGCTGCGGGTGACGTGGGCGAATTTGGAAATAGGTTTGACGGTGGACTTGGTAGGGGAGAAAGAGAGAGGGGAGCGTGGTTGTTGCTGCGGGCTCTGGTACTTGGAGAGAGATGGGTAATAGAGCCTGTCGAACAGCGCCGTTGAAGGACGAGCGACATTCGAAGAGACGGACTCGTTGAGAGGCGGAGGGGAGAAGGCAGGGGGGAGTGTATATAGAGAAGACGGCAGCGGCCAGTCGCTCGAGCGTACCAATGCGGGCGTCGTGGCTCGGCTGAGAGCGCCACTGGCATCGCCGGAGTATATAGAGTCCAGGAAGTGCGCGGCGGGCAGCAAATTCGCTTCGGAGGCGTCAGCTGCACATAGGGACGGGTAGACGGTGTGGGAGGTGTCGATGTCGGCGAGGTAGGGGGCGGTTTGCTGGAAGAGGACGTCGAGGGTGAGTTGGGTGATGCCGCGTTGGGACTTGGAGCCCAGGATGGTGTGGCTCTAGATCATGTATCAGCGTGTTTCCCGTCCACTTCCGCTACTCTGTATCGATATGAGTATGTTCATACCTTCCCCGACCCGGTCACCCCGAGCGTCGCCACCAGCCCATCCCTCCCCTCCCTGCCCGGCGCACCTAGCACGCCCTCGACCAGCGGCAGCACACCAGTACTCTCAAACAACTCCCGCTGCCCGGCATGCTCCTCAAACACCCGTGTGAAGGCGAACCTCTCGACGGCGCGCTTGCGTTGGTCGTTGGCGGGCGGCTTGATGGTGATGTGGGTGGGGGGCGTATTGGCGTCGGTCTGCTCGACGTCGAGGAAGCGCTCTTTGTCGAGGGCGGACGAGGGGCGCAGGCGGAGGTAGACGTCGAAGAGGGCGGTCGAGGGCCTGTGGTGGTCCATCTTGCTGGTATATCCTCTCGCGGTGTGACGGGGGATGCAAGGTGGTGGTGGTGCTGAAGGGGTCGGGTGTTGATCTTGCGTGTTGACTTTGTCGCTATCGCATAGCAACCGGCGATAAGATAAGAGATATGAGTAGCTAAGCCAAATTTCTAAGGAGATGCATGCACGTGCGAGCGCTCCCGAGACGTAAGAGCTTGCATTGCAGTCTACTCCTGTTCGCGTATAGTGATCATGTTGGAATGTAGCGCCTGCACCATCCGCTGCATACGCGCCATTGCTGGCGAGAGCATCGCAGCAAGCAGACCGCACCCTCGCCTCCTCCTCACACCACGCCTCGCCCTCCCATCCCAGCGCCGACGAGCCTCCACCGCCGTCGCCACCGCCTGCAGCAGCAGCAATGCGGGCAACGAGCCCTACCTCAACGCCGCCCAGCTGCGCCACCAGGCCTTGCTGCGGCCGGTCATACCCATCGAAACGGGGGAAGAACACGACTTCGACACCTCCAACGACAAAGGCCTTGCGCGCGCTGCCAAACGCGCCTTGGGCAAGGAACTCCTGTACCTGCCCGATCCAGCCAAGCTCGCCGAGCACGTGCAGTACACGCTACGATGCGAGAAGTTCGACAAAGCCCTCGAGCTGGTGCGCATGGCGAGCAAGGAGAGGAACTGCGTCGTGGCGTGGAATCACATCGTCAACTGGCACATGCAGCGCGGCAAAGTCAACGAGGCGCTCAAAGTCTTCAACGACATGAAGAAGCGGCAGCAGTACCCGGACTCGTACACCTACATGCTGCTCCTCCGCGGCCTCGTGGGCCGGCAGGAGAAGGGTGTGAAGCCGGAGGTCAGCGAGGAGAACGCCATCAAGGCCGTCAGCATCTACACCTCGATGACCAGCCCGACGAGCCGCGTGCAGCCGAGCATCATGCACACCAACGCCGCGCTGAAAGTCTGCACCTTCGCCAACGACATGGACGCCTTCTGGGGCATTGCCTCGAAGATTCCCGACCACGGGCCGGGCGCCGCGGACTGTATCACCTACTCGATCATCTTAGCGGCGATCCGGCATGGCGTGCGGGCCGAGCCGCAGAAGCAGGTGGTGCGCGATGCGCCCACCGCGCAGATGTTGGAGGGGAGGCGCGTGGCGGTGGAGGAGGGGAAGAAGGTGTGGCGCGAGGTGGTGCAGAAGTGGCGGGGCGGCCAGGTCAAGATGGACGAGGAGCTGGTATGCGCGATGGGGAGGGTGTTGCTGTTGAGTGACCGCTTGGCGGACTGGGATGATGTGCTCAGCCTGGTGCACCAAACCATGCAGATTGAGCGCTTGCTGGCCCCGATTGGGAGTGAGGAGCGGAACACCGGACACGTGCCTGGCCAAGGCCAACACATGGAGCGCGAGATCGAGGAAGATGCCGACGCTGACGCTGACGCCGACGCCGACGCCGACCTCTCCCACCAGGACCAAGCCGCCCACGACGCCGCCAAAGACACCCCGGCCGCCAAGACCTTCTACGCCGTCAAACCCCTGCCCGCCGACCCGGCCAAACCCAAACGCCCCACCACCCTTACGTATGTGACCCCGGGCAGCGACATCCTCTCCGTCCTGCTCGAGGCCTGCACCCTCATGCACGCGCCCAAGACGGCCGCCGCCTACTGGGAAGCTCTGACAGCGCAGCACGGCGTGAAACCCGACCTGCGCAACTTTCACGCCCAGCTGCGCTTGCTGGTCAAGAACCGCGCGTCGGGCAAAGCGGCCAAGTTGTTGAAGGAGGAGCTGAAGCTGGCGGGCGTGCAGTGCAAACCCGTGACTTTCCGGCTCGCCATGACGGCCTGCCAGCGCGACCGCAAAAACGACCGCGTAGTGGAGAATGCGACGGTGGTGATTGATGTCATGGAAGCCACGCTCTCCGACTTGGACGTGCCGACGCTGCAGCAGTACCTCTCCCTCGCCCTCGCCACCGACTCCGGGCCGCAGATTGTCGCTACGCTGAACCGGCTGGAGAGCCTGGTCAACAATCTTCGCAGTCGGGTGTTGTATGGGGCGGACGCGAAGCTGTTGAGTCCCGAGGGGCACCGGGGGGAGAAGCAGGATGTGATTTATTTCTTACAGGGCATGGTGGGCACGATTGACACGTTGATGAATCGGGGACTGGTGGCGAGGGAGGAGTTTAAGCATTGGCATGCGCGGCGGAGTCAGTTGAGTACTTTTATCCAGCGGGCGGGTGGGGCTGTGGTCAAGGCGAAGCGGGAGCAAGCGATTGGGCGCGGTGATGGTGGTGATAGCACGAGGGTGGGGAGAGTTGGTCAGGGACGGGGTGAGGCAACAGCTGCGGCAGCGCATATGGTTGCGCGCGCTGAGGGTGGTGAACGGACTGGAGGTCCGGCTGAGGGGAGGGGCGGCGAGGAGAGTGGGAAGAGTGGAGCCATGACCGGGCGAGGCCGGCAGGGGCGCTTAAGCATCCTGAAAGAGCGCGTACCGCCCCGCCGGTCGTACTGGCAACCTAATGGAGAGCAAGGCGATGATGATGTGAAGCCATGGCGGGCGACGGCCGATGCGTCGAAGGAGTTGAGCCGGTTCCGGAAGAGGGGTGAGGTGGGCAGGCCGTCGTCCGAGCAGGGTGTGGGGCGTGACGACGGCGTCATGTTGCGGGGAGCGGGTCGGGATGGAGACGCTACACGGAAGATGCGGGCATCGGAGTACGGGATGGGCGGGCGGGGTGCTGAGGACGGGAAGGGGTGGCGGGAGAGGCGTGAGGCCGGTGGGGAGAGGGGGTGGGATAAAGAGGGGTTGTCTCGAATGGTGGACCGCCCGACGAATGCGTATGGTCATAAGGGTGGGAATGGGTGGGGGGAGAGAGGCGGTGGGGCAGGTGGAAGGGTGCCTGGGAGGGTGAAGGAAAGGATGAGTGAAAGGGTGAGTGATATGAGCAGCAGGGGGGAGAGAAGAGAGCCCGGCAGGTTCGCGGACTCGCCGGCGGACCTGGGGATGTGAGGCCCGGGGGTTGTCTTGTTGGATTACCGGTGGATGGGGGTTTGCTTTTGGCAGGTGTTGAGTGGGACTGTTGTTGTTGTTGCCTCGCCACTCCCAAGCCACATGATTCGTATCTTGCATCGCTAGCTGAGAGCGCGGCGGACTTGCATGTTACCTCGATGTGTGAGGCACGCATGGCAAGGCCAACGACTCACTCTGAGTAGCAGTCTGTACGGTTTCTGAAACGAACATCACAAAATGCCCCGCTCGTCTTGACGCCCATTGATTTCGTGCTTCGCTACCGCAGGAATCGCGGCATGGTCGTCCCAGCGCTAGGAACTTCCGAAGCTTCCTCGTGATCCTGGCCGCCTTCCCTCGCAGATGACCGCGCTTTACGCCTGCCTAGCGAACTCCGCCATCATTTCCCAGCCTGTGATGTCCGGTCTCACCACATCCACATCCTCATCGCCCGTGAACTCCCAACAATTGTCGAAATCCTCTTCGTACGGGCAATTCGGGCAGATGTGCCAATGATCGCGAAGCCTTTGCACCACCTCCCCTAGCGTGACGCCCTCCGGATTGTGCACAAGGAAGGAGGGATCGGCTGTGTCTGCACTATCGGTGCAGTACAACTCGATCATTGACGCGCGCGGCTGCAGCAACACCATAGACCTCCAGGATGCTGTCGCCCGATGCAAAGCTCTTGAAGTGCTGACCATCTTCTTGCCTGGGCAGCGCGGATTGACCGGGTTGATGAAGCCCTCGTGCAGAATTCGCACTGAGCCCATCTCATTCGCCTGCCACTGCCAGTAATTGATATGGGGGTGGAGGAGCGGGTTGACAACGGGGTTACCAGGAAGCTCGATGCCGGCCGCCGTCTTCCACGCCGACCCACTAACGTCGTAGAAGATTTCGCTCTCGGATGTGGCCTCAAGGAACAGAACCTGCTTGGCCCTTTTGGAGTCTTGAATAAGGTTGCGCCAGACTTTGCTCACACATTGCGCAAGCAACAGGTCTTTCAGCGGCAGATGAAGCAGCGTGCATTCCAGCAATTCGGCAATGCCGAGAGTCGTTGCGCAGGCTGCCATGGTGCGTACCTCTTCGTCGGACCGTGGACGACCGTGTGTGGATGTTGATCAAGCTGTGTAGCAAACGAAATTTCGGCCTGAACAACATGCATAGTTTGTGCGCATGTAGTGAAAGGCGCTGTAATTGCCTCTTGTGATCAAAAGGCTTAACAAGAGGCCGCGCCATCCTTTACAGACACGTCCGGAAGGACAGAGATCGCGCAGAGGATTATGGAACTGGACGGGCTCGAGTAACTCGCTTACTGATCACGAGCAGCCAGTCTGCTATGGTCGGTCCTTGACCTCGCCCACGGAGGCCGTGCTGTTCTCTCCACGTCGTAGTTTGAGTCCAAAGGACTAGCACGCCATATGCGCGTTTGCGCGTCTATGACTATTGAGGCGTCGTATATTACTGGCGGTCACACGCCGGTATGATGCATGGATTTGCTTGCGATTGCGAAGCTACATGGGGTCTCGGATATCAGCGACCTGTGCGACTGTCTGATCCGCAAGCTTACATACGCAGAGTAAGTGTTGTGAAGTCGTTCACGGACAGACACTGGTCACGGCCTTGAGAGCGTATCTCCTTACATCTCACTGGGTCTGGAAAAGCGAATGTAAGAGTCCTTGAATGACCGGGCACTTCATCAGTTTTCCAAAACTCCCGCCATTGAACCATCATGGAACGATTGTCATTGGATGAACATTGATCGAGCTGGGTATCTCCGGTGAACGCCGCGCTAATGTATGCTTTCCTCGCGCTCATCTACGAGGCGAGGCTTGCCGGCACAGGCCCGCCCAAGACTCCATGAACTGCCTAGCATCTGTGGCATCTATCAGCACATATTCGCACCCTAACTCTCTGGGGATCATACCATCTGATGTGGTGAACTCGAGTAGTATTTCGCCCCTTCGGTTGCGTGGTGGCTCGTATCCCGCGAGGAAGGAGTACGGCGGTGGTCTGTCGGCGGCCAGACTTACAACACTGCCGCCTTCATGGAACGCCCAGTCGGGATCATGGGCGTATCGCGTGATGAAAGCCGTCCATAGAGGCACATCCTGCATAGGCCCGCGGAGCGCGCCCGCTTCGAGCCGGACGACGCCCGAGCTCCTATCCTTGAAGAGCCGTACCGCATGGCGAAGTTCCCCATGCCTGATCTGGCCACCGAATACCTCGTTCTCGCCGTTCTCGTTTTCGAGCTCGAAGCGATCGTCAAGATTGTCGTGCGGCACTGGTTTTGAGTCTTGATATTTCATCGCCACGAAAGTGCAGTAGAAGAGCACCATGCCTGCAATGCTGTGAGCGACCAAACACGCCTGCCAAAAGTGTGCGACATGAAACTCACGTTCGTACAGCAGAAAGTTAAGCTTCGCCCATAGGGCATAACTGCCGTCTCGTCGTGCGCGGCAGAGCTGCAGGGAGGAGCGGTCTCGAATGATCTTGAGGTTAACGAGAGGCATGCAGTAATACAAATCTTGTCCACGATCGCCTTTCGTCATTATCAGCATGCGTGATCTGTTGTCAGGAGGCCGCCAGTACAAGCGCATCCAAAGGTGGTCTCCGTCAAACGGGCTGAGTAAGCTAGGTCAGCGTAGCCTCTCCCGTGGTTTGAAGCACACTGACAGCTGGAGCGCCCTCGTAAAGCCGTCCTCCGCCAGGCTATGCAACGCGGATGGATCGACGGTACCGTAGCATGCAGACCGTTCGGTGCTAAGTAGTCAGCCTTGAGCAACACTTTGTAGTGAAGAGCATACATACTTATGGTACGCGGGTCGAATTGCAGTACTGGGATGCTGCCCATCGAAGACACGATGTGCCCAGTGGACTAGCTGACCAGGTGGGTAGTACGGCTCGTTGGAGTAGGACGTCTGGCTAGACTCTAGTGTCTGCGAGGAGCTTGTGGTGTATGTCGGCGACAACGGAGGGGCATCCGGCGCCACAGGAGGTGGTCGAGCGTAGTCCCATTGATCGGAATACTCACTGGACGAGCTTGGTGTCTCGAGACGCCGTAGAGCAGGACGCAAAGCAGGACGTAAGGGGAGACGTTCCGGTGGGCGTAACGGTGGAGGTCGTGGCGTGCTCGGCGCTGTCCCCATTTTAGTCATTCTGACCTCCTAGATTTACTACACCTTGAGAATGGATCTTACGCACTTGAATCGCTGATGGCTGGCCTTCCAGGTTGCAGTTCTCTCCCCTCTTGGGCATCACATAGCATACGCAGCTGGCGCCGCAAATCGTGCAAACTTTGTGATTGGCGGCCCTGGATGACCTGCAGCTGTGCCGTCAAGAAGTCTCGGTAACAGCCTAGCCTTTCATACAAACCGAGACCTTCCTCGCGGGCCATTCGGTACAGAAGGTCTTCCCACGCTACTTGATACGAAAGGGTGGCGGCCCGGCGAAACATGGTGAGGACCTCATCGAGAGTGAGTTGTAGACAGGGTCTCAGAAGGTCAATATCATCGTAGATTCTGTAGAGAGACCGTGCGAAATCCGGATGCGCCTGCGCCTGGTCGACCTGGTGTAATAACGAGCTAATTGCAAAGAGCTCGCCGAGGACCGCCGTGACCCGTGTGGCATCGCGAGGTAGTCTGTCGCGGAAAGTGTGCAACCCTGCGGCGACTTCTTCAACGCCCTCCGCCAGCCTGATGAGAACGCGGGCTTGACGCGCAGCCATCTCTGTGATTCGTGTCCCGGGATCGTCGTCAACCATTTGCCGCCGTGCATGCGCGCTTGTCTATGGCCATTGGTTGGGTTTACAGTATCGCGCTCACCATGCCTCAGGCGTTAGGAAAGGTTAATGCTCGAGCACGAGCCTCAGCAAGATTGCGCGCCACCTTCACTGTCATCATTGTGGCCTCCTTGCGTGGTCACGACAGCGGCAAGGCTTTCTTGTGCGGCGAGAGCTACAGTCGCATCTGCCATGCAGCCATTTGCAGCTTTGGGTGGGGCGCCGCTCACCGGTCTGGAAGCTGTGCTGTTCGGTGCTGATTCGTCGAGTATCGCCGCTGCAGGCCAAGCGGTAGATTGCAAGCAGCGCACAATGGTATTTTGCTCGAGGAGATAGTGCACCGAATCAGTCATTTGAGGGATGTCCTTAAATTCACACGAATCGGATCCACGAAGCCTGGGCGTCCCACTGCCAACGTGCTGATGTGCTGAATGATTAGATTCGTGCGCCTGGGTCAACCGATAGGCAATACCCATGAAGCCAGCCAGACCCAGGACAGCATTTGCTTGCAGATGAGTGAAGGATCCGGCGAGCGATCAAACAGCCAGCATGCACGTGGGCCCATGGAGTGATGAAATCCAGCCCTCTAGTCTGGCACCTCCAAAGTAACACCATGCTCTACCTTCGAGCCGTCAGTATCATCGAGCGAGGCCCTGAAGGAACATGGCGAGGTGAACATGAAGAGCAAGACGCGAGATGAGGTCGAGATTGGATCGCGTCGATGCTGCGTCTTCTTGCCTGATAGTCGGCCTCAGGCAGCACTATCCGCCTCACTAGCGTCTGGAGACACCTGCCTTCCCGTCGAGGTATCGGTGCTGATGAGCCAACGACCGAGTGCGACACGGGTCTCAGAGACCAGGAACTCAAGTACGACTGGCTCTGGCAGACAGTCAAGATGGGGCTATGTGTTGGCTTTGCAGCCAAGTGGCCGCGAAGCATTCGTTCAGTTGATTCAATAAACAGCTAAGAGCTGCAATGCTAATCACAAAAGCACAGGGTATCCAGCAGCTCACATCCTCGAAGAACGCCAGTCGTCCTTCTCATGACCATGCTAGTCAGCGCCGTTATCCGACCTCCTGCCGTACCGATGAGCCCGCTATGTTACAAGAGCGTGGAAGAAGACAAGCCGAAAGAGTGGGCAGTCCGTCTCCGTTATACCACAACCTGCGACTGGCCAGGGCGAGCTTAAACGAACTCGTAGTCGTCGTCCGCGTCTGGGACGTTGACCGGAGCCGCCTTTGTCTTGTTCTTGCCCTTCTTGGCCGGAGTCAAGCCGACCGACTCGCCCTCGTCGTCAAGAACCTCGTATTCATCCTTCACCAGCTTGACGGTCTCGCGCTCTTCGAACCTCTTCACTGCCTTGTTAAGAGCGGCGTTCAGGATCTGGCTGCCCTGGGACGGACCGCGGCTCGCATCGAAAGAGTATGTGATACCCGCGTCTGCTGGAGGCGAAGGAGTCTCGTCGTAGTCGGAAGCCGAAGCCGAGTCGTCGGACACCGTAGTACCCTCGAGCATGTCCTGCTTGCGGGCGACCTTGGCGCCGCTCTGAAGCGCGGCCACGGCACCCTTGGTCTCGCGGCGCTTCGAGTCGTACGTGCTGCTACCTGTTAGCTGTCACTCCATCGATACCGCCAAAGGCGTACTTACGTCTCCGAAGGACGAAGAGGCCTAGGCTTGCCGCCCGCAGCTCTGCTAAGTGTTTCGGCAGAGCCGAGGGCCCATTTGTGCTTCTGTGTGGCGTCGCGCTTGTAGCTCTGAGCAGTGCTGCGGAGGTCGGAGGTGGAGAAGGTCTGCTCAGAGGACATGTTTTGATCGTTCGGTCTTAGTGGTACGTTTGTATGGATTGATGACACGGGTGAGAGACTGGTGGATGCTGAGGAAGGTGGTTGTTCGTGGGAGAGTTGTGCTTTGTTGGGTGTCTGTAGGTGTGCTTAGGTGCGAGTGGCACTTATTGAAGAAACAAAGAACGGAACAGGAGCTGTATGCAGAGGTAAGAGCGATCCCAGTGAGTGTGACTCGAGCTGAGTCACGCGTTGACGCTGAAGATGTCTCGCCGGTGTCTTGAACGAGGAGAGCGTTGTTGCCTTGGGCTGTGATTGATTACTTCCGTCGTCAGTTGCTGAGCTGCCAGGTGTGACCTACTACTGGTATCGGTCTTCGAGACAAAGGAAGCAGCACCGCCCACGTCAGTAGACACCGTAAACAAGGCCCTTTATCAGATAGATCAGACAGCCGCGGCCGCGCAGGCGAGCTCGAGCTCGAGCTTCACGCCGCTGTGGCCTCATGTCGCGCATGGCGTCGTGGCTGTTTCCTTATCGCTGCTCCCCACACTCCCGGACGCAGGGCGCTACCCTGCTGACCGGGGCAAACACCACGAGCGATGGGCGATACTTTGATTCGTCAGTTACAGGGAGCCTTCCAGGCACGCGCGTGGCGTGGGTGACTGGTCGCCTGCTCCGCCGCTCCGCGGTTCCTGGCCAGCGTCATCACTTGATGGGAGGGACTTGGCTTTGTTGGTGAAAGCAACAAGGCATACCGCAGTCACATGCCGTCATATGCCGCTGCTATTCCAGGACCGGCTCCCGGGTCTGCCCGAGTCCGTTTTGTGCGAGACATCGGCATGTGCGTGGACTGCTCTTGCATACATGCCACCCTCTTCTCGGCGCGCCTGGGCACGTTGTGAACAATCATCTGATCTGCAGCATTCTCAGACACATGAGGGGTTGCAAATCATCAAGACGGTGCAGACCGACCTCAACCACTAATCTCTGTTCCGATGCGACGGGATCTAGGCGGAGTCAGGCAGGGTAAACCGCAGTCTTTTTTCTCGGCTCGTATAAGTACAACACGAGGGATCTAGACTGCTTGGGTTACCCTCCGTACCTTCCAGATCCCCTCGACCTCAACGAGAAGCAAAATTATCGTAGACGCTCAACATCTCGTCGGTGACGCCCTTTCTGACCTGACTGATGGCCGCCTTGAAATCCCCAGCGTGCAATCCGACATCCGGAGACCCTGCGGAAGCCATCATCCTGCGCACAGCACATCGCTTAGCCGATGTGCAGATCGCCACAATCTCTGCGCCTGAATAGCCCTGCGTGGTATCCACGAGCTCATCGAAATGGGTGAGATCGACCGGCACCTTGAGTGACATCTTCAGAATCTCTTTCCTGGCATTGGCGGTGGGAAGGCCAACGTAGACATGCTCGTCGAATCTGCCGGGACGGAGAAGCGCCGGATCAAGCACCTCCGGCTTGTTGGTTGCCGCCAGTACGAGGACGTCCTTCATGGCCTCGAACCCGTCCATCTCGTTGAGGAGAGTGGTGAGGACGTTCAATCCCTTCGTCCCACCGCTCTCGCGCTCCGCCCCTATGGCGTCGATTTCGTCGAAAAAGACGATGCAAGGAGCTGCCTGCCGCGCCTTGCGGAAAACTTCACGCACGGCGCGCTCCGATTCGCCCACGTACATGCTGATCAGCTCCGCTCCCTTGACAGCGATGAAGTTCAGGTCGTATGTGCTTGCAACAGCTTGCGCTGTCATCGTCTTGGAGCAGCCAGGCGGACCGTACAACAACACGCCCTTCTGTGGCGGGATTTCGAATTGCTCCATCAACTCAGGGTGATGCAGCGGCCAGCCGATGATCTCATCGAACCGTTGCTTGTTGGCATCCGAGCCGCCTATGTCTGACCACTGCACCTTGGGTGTCTCGAAGAAGATCTCGCGTAGGGCCGTAGGCCGGACCACAGAGAGTGCCACTTCGAAGTCCTCGACCGTAGCGTTCAAATCGGCCCGTTCCGGAGATGTGTCAGTTAGCTGTTGTACCTGCGTCGTGGCTTGACTGTGCACCGAGCCGTCCACCTGGCTGTTGTGAGGACTATGCAGCATGGAGATGCGTGCGTGAACGTCCACCCAGCCCTCTTTCTCCGAGCCGACCTTACTAAACGCGGTGTCATTGGCCTCCTCGACCAGTAACCCAAGATCTTTGCCGGTGAACCCGTGTGTTTTGGCTGCGATTGTGGCGAAATCATGAGAGTCAACCGGCTTGCCCATCAGCACGTTCAGTATTTGCCTGCGAGCAGGCACGTCCGGAATTGCCAGCTCAATCTGTCTTGATAGACGCCCAGGCCCGGTGAGACTGCTGTCAACACTCAGAGGTGAGCGCGTAGCGGCCACGACGAGCACGTCTGCGCCGCGAAGCTTGTCCAATTCCATACCAATAGCGTCCGCATAGAGCTCGCTTTCAGATGATGCAAGCTTCTCGATATTGTCCATCAAGATCACGGACGGCTGGCTGGCAAAAGCGTCCCTGAAGGTGCTCTCAATGGTCGCGAGGACCCTACCGCTCGCCATCTGTACCCGTCCCAGTCGGAACACCTTACAAGCAGTGGTCTGGGCCAGTCTGTTCAGCACCAGACTCTTGCCAGTGCCTTCGTAGCCGTGCAGAAGAACATGGCGGTTGGCTGATCCATGCGGATGGTCGAACTTATGGAGAAGACGATCGAGACGCATGTTAAGCTCCTTGACCTGTTCCACAAGACCTCCGATCCGGCTTGTGTCGAGCACAGGGAAAGCGTCTCCGTTTGGCAGAATGATTGCTTCTGGTGCAGGTAGGCCTCCCGACAAGTTAAAGTGTGTCTTGTCGTCGCAGATGAAGAGCCCATGGGAGCCTGAGTAATGAATAGAATCAGCGTTCCTTCCAGCGGCAAATAGATCTTCGTCTCTGCCGAAAAGATGCATGGGCTTACCTGCTTGCGTGCCGCTCGGTTCAATGTGCTCTACGTAGAAGCGCTTTCTAAGCCCCTTCTTTGCGCTCACATCGAACGTCGTGCCTACTGCCACCGCCTCACAGTATACAAGTAGGTGTGCGCAGGACGTCTGCCATCTATCGTTCTCGAGATCTGTAGCATTACCATAGTCGGAGGGTGTGACGTCGGTCAAAGTGATCCGGTCGGCATGCAGAATGTGCGCTGTTGTCTTCGAGATGGTGACCTGAGTACCCGTGATCAGTGCTCACTTCACAAATAGCGAGAGCTTGCTTATCGCTGTGAAGCGTGACATCATCTAGGTCTGGGCTTGACGTACGTGAGATCCTTCTTTAAACCCAAACGCCGTTCGCAGGGTGTCGGTCATCTTCGCAGGACGTAGCTTAGGGCTGTTGCCCATCTTGTCGGTCGCCCGCCATGCAATCCCTGGATCGCAGTTTAGCGTGGCTCACCTCACAACGACCAGCTGATCGGTAGGGCATCTCGCCATGCGCCAAATGGTGAGTCGTTGCCACTGGGCTCGCAAAATTGTTGACTCTCGCTTCGACGAGCTCACTCCTGAGCCTGGGCAAAGGAATTGAAGTTGTTGACCTACCGTAGCCGATCCCGCCACTCTCACCAGTAATTTGGCATAGTTCACCAACCTTCAGACCCAAGAGATCCAAACTCTCTGGCGAGAGATGGACTCGAAACGCACCATCGACGCCGGCACCGGGCAGTGGTCGAACAACGAACGGCGTAGTCATCATGGCGTGGAGGCTGTGCATCTTATTAGGAGGGTTCAATCGTAGAGGGTGTAAGGCCATCATCGTTGCCTTTGACTCACGATGGAGTGGTGAAGAAGGTGGGCGGACCAAATGCCGCGACAGGTTGTGACGACACTGTCACATGTAAAACGTTTCACATTTTGTAAGTTGTCGAAGAAAACGGAAGGGACGTTCTGGGGGATCAAGTTTCGCGCTATTGGCTCGCTTACGGAAACTGCTAGTGGATGTACTTTCACATTCACTTGGTGTTGCAGTTGCACTGGAGCTCCCACAGCACACCTGGGTCTGCAAACCAATGCAACAGCTACGTTCGGTCGATTGATGCTCAGAGCGCCGGCGTGGAGACGGCGCATCTTCGTCTCGCCATGGATCGTCGCATGCAGCAGCAAAGCCCAGTTCAGTAATAAGGATGGGCCGAACTACGGAGCCACCAAGACCAGAAGGGAGGCTGCTGGGAAGAGACGCCCAGAGCACGGAGCGAAGAGAACAGAAGGCTTTGACGAGCCACGGCAGCCGTCGTTGATTGAACAACTGTTTCCGGAAGAGACCAAGCGGTATGAAGAAGCCCAGACAAAGGCGTCGCGCGAGATACCTCGTCTGCCTCTAGACACGCCTATACCCTTCAACGAGCGTCGGGGTGTAGAGCCAGATAGCCAGCATGAGGAGTCACAGCCAGTATATGCGCGTGAACTGCGAGAGGATATGCGTCGGCAAGACGAGCATTCCAAGCAGACAACGGTTCTGGTGCTGCGCAATGCCAGTCCCAACCTGGTGGAAGAGGACTTCAGGCGCCTCATACCGCAAGGCAAGCATATGGAAGGCTGGACACTGGAGCAGGGTGACATCACAAAAGTCATACCTGGCCGGAACCTTGCGACGCTGGAGCATCAGAACTACTACTATCTGCTGTTCTCTTCGAAGCTCAGCGCGTTCACGTATCAAGGCCAGGCGACGCGTATCTTCCGCATGGCGTCGGCACACACCCCAACCTCGATGACCTCTGCGATTCCGCCGCCGCCTGGCTACATGGTCGACGGCATGGACGCGCATGCCGCGATTGAGGCCTTCGCCCTGATTCCGGCATCGCAAGACTTGGAGCTCCGACAGCTGCAGCCGCCTCTGTCTCCGATGATAGAGTCCATTGTACGCAACCAAGGCTACGCCCGCGTGGTCTTGCGGAAAGATAGGATGCCGTTCGAGGTGCGTCTGACGCTCCACGGCCCACAGCTACAAGCGAGCACGATCAAATACATCCTTCATGCCAGCGGCAAAGACCGCGCCCTATCTTGGAGCGGTGCCGACGACATCACACCACGCATCACGAAGTGGGAGCCGCAGCCCGCTGCGTCACCAATGGATCACAATAGCCGGCGCGCAAGGAGAGTGGCCAACGAAAGGACGGAGGAGGACCAGATGCTGTGGGATATTGAGAGACTGCAGCGCAGGTCAGGGCAAGACAAAGAAGATGATGCTCCGACAGGTCAAGCCCAGCAGCTGAGGAGGACGCCGCAGCTGGTGTACATTTTGGGATTTCACACGCAGGATGCTGCGCAGAGCTTTGTCAGCTATTGGCATAGGCGGCCGATGGCGTGGCAGGGTATGGACAGTGGGAAGGATCGCGAGGAGGAGGATCTGCCGCCTGTTGCTAATGCTGAGATGCTCTGGTAGCGCCTCCGTCCACTTCCTCTGCCAACCCAGACAGCTCCGTCGCCCTCGATATGCCCCTGAGACGTGCTCCACTGCGCATGTCCTGTCACTTGTTGCTCATTTCAGATAGCATGATTGGTAGGATGTTCCAAATGCATGCTTCGTGTAGTTCGACCCACCATTCAAACCACACCCTGACGCTGATCTTTGGCCGCAGCTCATCAACGCCGGTGCGCCGCTGTTCGTCCAGCATAAGCTCCGTGCCCGAAGATGGAGCTCCCACTCTAGCTATGCCTCTCGGTCTCCTTCCGCGCTGCACGACCTCATATCCGATGGTATCAGTATGTAGGAGAAGCGAGGGACAACCCGGCGATCCACCAGTCCATGTCGTGGAAGCCGTCAACGTAACCATCGCAGGCCGGCGGTCTGCCACTGGCATCCCAATGCGCCTGCAATACAGCCACAACATCTCCGAAGGTTACTCCTCCTTCGTTGATGACACAATAGCTGTCAAGGTAGCCGGTCTCCGCGACTTTGTAGTTGGGCCCCTTCCCGCACCCGCAGCTGAAATCAACCCGTCGGACTTTGGGTTGGAAGACTTGCATGTGTCTCCAGCTCGCCTCATCACTGCCAACTCCCGATGGCGATCCATGGTGCAGGCGGGTGCTTGGGTCAACAATCCCATTGTGTATGATGCTCTGGAACCGCTCGTCACCCTTATCCCAGACAATATTCTCGGCCAGAGGATTGAGCACGGCGACTCTATGGGCCGGTCGAACAAGTCCATCGAACACACGTTGCTGGAGGGCATCATAATGTGAGGTCCCGCGTTGCAGGCGTTGCAGGTGTTGCGCTGAAATGCTCCGGCTCTCGATGGGCTTCATGCAGAGCGCTTGCTGAATCTCGAGGGAGCGGCTGATGGTGGCCAGCCAGCTCTTCGACACCTTCTGCGCCAATAGCATGTCCTTGAGCGGCAAGTGAAGGAGAATGTCTTCGAGCAGCTCGTAGGTGCCGAGCACCCTGTCACATGTCGCCATCGCGGCCGGGTGTCCGTATGGAGCTGTGAATCTGCCAGCAGACTTGACAGGAATGTGGAATGCGATTTTCTTCTTCCCGCACTTTACAAGAGCCTGGCGCAGGTGGACGAGTTACTTGCGAGCGTGTGGTGACTGATGGGTGGTTTGCCGAGCGTTAGAAGTGCAGTGCGCTCGAAGTTCGCGCGACTGACGTGACGTCAATCGCCAAGTCGGCGTTTACACAAAGCTGTCACAAACGGCAGGAACGAAAGCTTGGCGTTCACTGGCCCACAGATCCTTCACCGATCTCCTCCACGCCATTTCCAGGACATCGGCGCATCGCCGAACGTCAGCATGGCCTCGTGTGTGTGCAGTCCTTAGAGCAGATACATCATTCCGTATTATGGCAGCATTAGCAGCGACAGCAGCTGCGAAGTTTTCGCCATCCCGGAACTGCTCGAGCAGATCTTCTCCTACTCCAGCATGTGTACGCTCTTCCGCCTGCAGCGGGTCGGTCCATTCTTCAAAGAAGTCATCGCCGAGACGAAGAGTCTCTGGGAAAGGATGTAACTCAAACATGCTGCGGCAGGCCGGCTTGTGGAAGTGAAGCCAATCATCACCAAGCTGTTCGCCACACCAATGCCGTCGCACAGTCTGCACTGGGCCTACGATACCTAGTACGAAAGCCCGGCGGAGGACTCTGTATCTATATCGACTACCGTAGACTAAATAAGATTATAGTAAAGAGCCGATACCACCGAAATCTGCTGATTCGGAACGGATCGGCTTTCTCCACACCAGATTTCAAATGAAAAGAGTGCCGGCACAGCGAATGGGCTTCCGGCGGGAGATGAAGGTGCTGAACCGCGAGTTGCCGGGTTGCGGTCTGTCAAAGTATGGTACGAAGGAAGCGTCGCTGGAGTGCCTGAAGCGGGAACAAGTGACTTTAGGCTGCCTGGCGGATCACATTGTCGGCGATATTGCGCGGGTGCAAGTCCACTTTGAACCAAGACAGAAGGGCACGAAACAAGCGTGACCAGCAGTGACAGGAAGGAAAGAGGAGGCGCGAAGAGGATCGGAAGAACGAACAGAAGCGTGAGGACAGACGATGGATGCCGTGCGGTTGCCTTGCATGTAGCCGCTGTTCGATCAACAGCTGACGCTGCTTTGCGATGCATTTCACCGTCGCCATTGTTTGAGCACAGCAAGTGGGTGCCATGCGCTGAGATGCTGCTCACTTGAGGAGGTGAGGGACATTGCTGGAGCATCGCCAAGGTCTAGCAAGCTTCATGGGTGTCTATCGGCCTGTTCCTGACTCTGCAGCATAGATGGCTTCTGCTGGATAATTTTCGAGCTGCTGGATAAGTGGGTGGTGATATGCGTCCTGTACTCAGAGCAAGAATTCCTGTCACTAATTTCGCAGTTTTAACCCACCAGGACCAAGGCCATAAGCCAGCTCCAACACGGCATGCAACTATGGGCTCGGGAAGCTTTTCGCGGCCTCGCCACCTCCCACAGACTCATGATATCGCTGTCTCTGGGCGATGGCGCCGTGCGTTAGCCCAGGCACGTCGCTGTCGGACGTCGCCGCTGACCGTTCCCCTGCGCTTGTCGCATACAGCCTAGCATCTCCGTCTACCCAATCGCAGAGGCTCCTTCGAATCCATAGCGAACCTTCAAGTTGTTAACGTCTCACCACTGTTGACAGCAAATACCATGTAATAAAAAGGAACGAAGATACCGTACTCGTTCTCTGAAGAAGTGGACTACACTCGCCTGCTGTCACATTTCATCTCTACTCACCAGGGGCATCCATCCTCACCATGGCGATTGAAAAGACTATCTACGTCGGACCGTTCATCCACTGCGAAAGCTTGACAGAACTCGATATCGCCGTCAATGGCATGATCGGAGTAGGTGAGGACGGCAAGATTGCATTCGTTCTGCGTGATGTGGAGGGTCGACAGATACCTGCTCAGGCAGGTTGGGAACAAGCCAAGGTCGTGCGGACGCCAGAATATGGTTTCTTCTTCCCGGGCTTTATAGGTAGGCCATCTCATTAACACGAACGTATGGCAACTCGTGCTGACGTTAAAACTAGATACACACATCCATGCATCGCAATACCCTAACGCCGGTGTCTTCGGCAAGTCGACCCTACTGGACTGGCTCAATACCTACACCTTCCCATTGGAGTCATCGTTCAGCGATCTGGAGAAAGCAGCCCGCATCTACAACCGCGTTGTTGCAAGAACACTATCCCACGGCACAACAATGGCATGTTACTATGCTACCGTCCACGTTCCGGCGACCAACTTGTTAGCGGACGTCTGCCAGTCGAAAGGCCAACGAGCGTTCGTTGGGAGGGTCTGCATGGATCGCATGAGTCCGGACTATTACCGTGACGAGAGCGTCGAGAGTGCAGTCACAGCCACGCGGCAGTGCATCGATCACATCAGAAAGATCGATCCGGAGTTCGACCTAGTGACCCCGATCATCACGCCTCGCTTCGCCCCATCATGTACGGACGAGACATTGAAAGCTTTGGGCGATCTAC
Organism: Oleoguttula mirabilis; assembly: GCA_035135055.1. Lineage (NCBI taxonomy): Eukaryota > Fungi > Ascomycota > Dothideomycetes > Mycosphaerellales > Teratosphaeriaceae > Oleoguttula > Oleoguttula mirabilis. The sequence goes on along the minus strand of JAVFHQ010000040.1, from coordinate 99,902 downwards.
ATCACGAGACCGGCGTGCCTTGCCAGACCCACGTCTCCGAAAACAAGGCAGAATGCCAGCTAGTAAAGGACCTGTTCCCGCACAGCCTGTCGTATACGCACGTCTACGATGAAGCTGGCCTGCTGACGCCGAAGACGATCCTAGCGCATGCTGTCCATCTCACCAAGGACGAGCGAGCGTTGATCAAGCAGCGGCAGGCGAAGATCAGTCACTGCCCAGCGAGCAATACAGCGCTGACGTCCGGCACTGCGAAAGTACGGACCATGCTGGATGAGGGTCTCACAGTTGGCTTGGGCACAGACGTCAGCGGAGGCTACACATCCAGCTTGCTCGCCGAAGCACGAGAGGCTATCTTCGTCAGCAGACATGTCGCAATGACCGATGGCGACGATGCGAAGCTGTCGGTCGAAGAAGCGCTTTACCTGGCCACTCGCGGCGGAGCCAAGGTTGTCGGGCTGGAGGACAGGATAGGCGGGTTCGAGGTCGGCAAGGACTGGGATGCGCAGATGGTGAGTTTGAGTAATGTAGGCGACGCCATGCACTTGGACCAGGAAGCTGGACTGGTGGAGGTCTTTGGCGGAGAGTCTTGGGATGATAAGGTGGCCAAGTGGGTCTACACTGGCGATGACCGGAATACCCAGGCTGTTTGGGTGAAAGGGAAGCTTGTTCACCAGCGGGCCGGGTTCAAGCCTTGACATGGGACGCTGTATAAAAGACGAGCAGCCAGAGAAGAGGGACAGCCCCTGTTGTCCAATGGTTATATTGAGACATAGAGCCAAGACGTGTCGCTCTAGTCGTATATCTTACGCAAAGAGGCTCCCACTTATATACATACAAGACGCTGCGTACTCTCCGATCACTGGGCCGCCCTGTGCAGATCACTATTGGCACAAGCAGTCTTTTAGCAGTGACGGTATCAAATATAGTCCAGAGTCAATTCATTCAGGCCCACACTTTGATTCGAGCATGGGAAGCCAACCTGTCGACTTACACGCCTTTCGCACCAGCCGCATCCATCATCTCCCGCGCCGCCTTCATCCACGCCGTGAGCTGCGGCGCTGGAAGCCATCCGAAAAAGTAACAAGCCCACGCAAGCCACTGCGTCAGCACAGTGGCAACCAACAGAGCCAGCCCAGTCGCGAGACAGCTGTTCCTGAGCGCTAGGCGGTATGGCATGCCTTTGGCCCACGGTATCAGCAGACCGGCCAGGAAGAGCCCGCTGAAGACGATGCTGCCGCCCCCGAAGTGGAGTATGTACGTCTCGGCACGCCCGTCGGGATCGGAGAACAAGGCGTGATCCAGCAAAACGAGATTGGCGACCCCTAGCAGCACTCCCGCCACCGCGAGCAGGAAAATTGCGAGGTCGGTGAGAAGGGTGCCAGCGTTGAAAGTGCAAGCTTTCTTGTCGTTCTCTAAGCCATTGATGTCGTGGAGGACAGCGAAGGCGTTCCGTTCGAGATCCACATTATAGTAGATTTTGCCACGCGCGATAGCGTAAGACTTCTGCGGCACCAGTGGCAACTTCTCGTCCGCTTGTGGGTCGTATGTGGCGATAGGGAGTACATATACGTAAGCCCAGCTATCTCTGCTGTATGGGGTTACTAGTCTGCTCGGGTTCTTTGGTTGATGGATGACTTTGCTGCTAGGAGGTGGCATGGCGATGGTGACTAGTTCGGGAAAAGGGATGTATGTCACGTTGCTTTCTTTAGTGGTTGGCGTCTGATTTCGCTTGCGAGTTTCTGCTGTGGCTCGTCGAATTCGGATAATATCTTGTACTGCTGGCCTGGAATAGAGTAGAGCCCGGGCAGGGAAGATATCTGAAGCGTGGAGACGAGTTGTTGCATTTGACTTTGCCCCAACCGTGAAATTTATGGCGAAGAAGGAGTGCGTGTCGAGCAGACCACAGAGCGAACGAAACGCAGATCCAATCACGTGACCTTGCGTATGCACTGTGCTGCAGAAGCTACTGGCAGGGTGAGGAGCAGCAGTGGTGTACGAAGCTATGAGATGCACTTACAGAGGTGTAAAGATGAAACATATGTACAGCAACCTTGCGCACCCATCCGTCGCGAAACGTAGCGGGGAGCGCACGGAGTTATGCGGCGCGCTCTTCGCTCAACGCTCTCCACCGTATCGTGTCCTAATGTACACAACAGCTCTGATCTCCTATGGCTCAGTGATGTGCCGCATCCTCCTCATCATCCTCCGGCTCCTCGAACCAATCTTGCTCAACCGCGCTCGACTCACCGGCCGCAGCCTGTCCCTCGACCTCGGGCACCTGATCCTCATATGCCTTCAGGTCGCTTGCAATGTCGGCCTCCTCCGGTGATTCAGGCGCCTTCGGGATAGTGAACAGTTGGACGTGGCCTTGCGCATCGGAGGGCTTGACGGGCGGGGCTTTGTACGCCTTGAGCTCCTTGAGGTACATGTCTTGCACCATGTCGGCTATCATGCGTTAGACAACAGATCACTCAACAGACTGCGCATGGCGACGTGTACCTTGGCGGACGGCGGTTGGAGTTATGAGGGTGCGGCGAAGGGTGACGGCATGTTGCTGCCGGGCGGCTCTCGCGAGCAATTGGCGCTGCTCCAGTCAGCGACGCTCCCTTCTATATGCCGCACATAGCATACCGAAGCCCTGAATGACTGTCCAAGCATGTTTGCGGTGTGTGTCTGGCGCAGTGAACGTCCGCCTCGATGCTTCACTTCGTCTCTTCCTCCTGGAAGCTTCCGAGCTCCGCCAGCAGAAGTTGCACTAGCCTTCCGCGCACGTGACGACTCGAAGCCGGCGCTAGCTCGGCTGTGCACACTTCCAGAAGCAAAGCCTCACATTCATCATTCCACCACCAACCTCCTCCTCGCCACCGACATCCGCACCCGCCTGCTTGTCGCAGACCACGAACAAACGCTCGCTGCACCCCACGAAGACAGTCTCGGAAGTTACTGGTTGACTTCGGGCGCACGGCGAACGACTTGAACGTGTCTAACGGCCTTTTTCTGCGAGACCACCATCTCGAGGGACACCTTCACTGGTTGAAGGCCGGACACTGCAGCGCAATCACCCCCTCTCCTCACCAAGACCTACCGATCTCATACACGAACGGTCGCTCTCTGAACACCTGTGGTAGCCGGTCACTTGGAGTGAGGGTGAGTGAGCGATTTGCTGCGTGCGTCTGAGCGTCTTGGCCAGGGTGGCGAAGCTCAAACAGCATATTCGCTGTCGACTGGCGACTCGATGTCCTGGCCTCAGACTGTGCGTCTCTCGAGCCTCTGAATGAATGATTCACGCTGAGAGCGCTACGGCTTCTGAGACCTGTGTCGCAGCTTTGTGCGCGGCAAACACGGCGGCATTCACTTGCTTGCAACACCTGCCCAAAAGTTTGCGCGCTCATAAGCGTCCAGCGAGCAATCCAGCTGACATTGTTTGATCCCTCTAGCTGCGTACGTGGCGACCTCATCTCCGCCTTCGCGACTCAGCTTAATCCTCCCACTACCGCCAAGACGTATTCTCCACTCTTCATCCGCTGCTACGCGAGGCAACATAAGCTTAGAGTCACCTCCAAGGGCATCAAGAAGCGTGCATCGGAGCGGTTCGAGTTCACCGTACAAAAGCCCGTCCCTCGCAAGCCTCTCGCCACCATGGCACAGGTCCTGTCGCCGGGTGCATTGCCTGACCCTATCCGCGAGCCGGATCCGAAAGAAGAAGAGTGGCGCGAGAACCTCAACGTGAAGATGATCTGCAGGGATTGCAAGGAAGACCCGCCGAACCTTTTCGAGGATCATTCAAGCGGAGATCTCATGTGCGACAACTGCGGCCTCGTGCTCCAGCAGCGCAGCATCGATATGAGCTCGGAGTGGCGTACCTTCTCCAACGACGACCAAGGCGGCGATGACCCATCGCGTGTCGGTGACGGTCCGAATGCTCTGCTCAACGGCGCCCAGCTCAACACGAGCATCGCGTTCGGCGATGGCGGCATGCGGAGCAAGGAACTGCACCGCGCTCAGAACAAGGCGAATATAGACAAGGGCAACAAGGGTCTCCTGCAAGCCTACAAGCAGATCGGCGCGCTCTGTGATGGCTGGCAGCTGCCCATGTCCGTCGCCGATACCGCCAAGCACTTGTACAAGGATGCCGACGAGAGTCGCATCTTCAAGGGCAAGAGCCAAGAGGCGCTGATCGCCGGCTGTGTCTTCCTCGCCTGCCGTCGCAATAATGTGCCGCGTTCCTTCCGCGAGGTTATGGAGCTCACGAAAGTCAGCAAGAAAGAGATCGGGCGCACATTCAAGCTGCTTGAGACGTTCCTCATGAGCAAGGACAAGGAGGCCAAGTCGCAGACGTCGATGGTCGCTGGCGGTACCGTTGTCTACAACGAGGCGTACAAGGGCACATCGACCTCAGACCCGAGCGAGCTCTGCAACCGCTACTGTTCAATGCTCAACATGGACCAGCGCACAAGCAACGTTGCGATCGCACTGGCTCAGCGTATGACCTCTACCGGTGCGCTTGCTGGTCGCTCGCCGCTGTCGTCTGCTGCCGCGTGTATTTACATGGCTGGCCAGCTCATGAACCAGGGCAAGACCCCGAAGGAGATCATGCAGGTCGCACGTGTGAGCGACAGCACCATCAGACATGCCTACAAGCTGCTCTACAACGAGAAGGACAAGCTCATTACCGAGGAGATCATATCTCGTGGTGCGGACCCAGAGAGGCTGCCGAAGCCTTGATTCTTTCGGGAAGTCGCTCTAACATCGGTTTGGGTTCTGACAAGCAATCAGCCCACTGCCAGATGTTCATTGTACAAGCGTCCGCCGAACTGGCTTTCGCTGGCTTGTCGCGTTCGCTCATTGGGTCGTTGATTCAGACTGCTACTCTACGGGAGGCATCGGTGCTCTTGCTGCACGAGACAAGCTCTCGCACCAGATTGGCATAGCCTACGGGAGGCTACGATGCTTCTGCATGTTCCTGCTTCCTTGCTTGTTTTTCTACCGTACTTTTAGTGAGTGAGCGGCAGCTCACCAGACTGGAAAATGGACGCATGGCTTGGTGGTTGGGCGAGAGGGAAAAGAGGCTTAGCGGAAAAGCTGTGATACCCATAGTGCTCCGTAGATGAGCAATGAAAGCGACTTGATTGTCATGGCCTCGTTCTGTGTCCTGTAGTCTTATCACGCCACTTTTCATCATCGGCCGGTAATGTGTGTGTATAGATTACTGATTTTATGTGATGTTGCCCAGTGAACCGAGCGTATGCAAAATGCTCGCGATGATGTCTGTGCGCGAAAAAGCCGACGTCATGTGCCTGCCTAAAGCGGCAAACTTACGCTTGCCTCTCACGGCCTTTATTGCACTCCTCCTCCCATTTCCACCTCCGCAACGACAAGCAACCACAGTCACACACAATCAAGTGTCACATACGATATGGCGGAAGACGTACTTACCCGGACCCTAGCCGCCATCGAAGATGTAGAACACGATCCATCAAGAACTTTCGAGGAAGCGGAGCTCATCTTACCAACCTACCTGACCGGCAACAAAGACCTCTGGGAGAAGCGAGTTAGCCTCATGCGGCGCCTCGCTGGCGACTTGACGAATGAGCGGCTGGCTGAGCGACATGCTGCGATGGTTGACTTGCTGATCAAGCTCTTCGACGGATGGCCGTGGCAGCAAGTGTGCGACTTCGGGACGCAGAGCATCCCTTACAAGGATGGCTTGGCGGCGGGAGAGTATATGGTGCCGTTCAACAAGTTGATGCTGTGTCTGTTGGAGAAGGCGACACGCAGTGCGGCTGACGCTGCGCATGCGGCGAGTATGCTCGAGACGATGCAGGCGCTTGTGCGGCTCTGGCTTTGCACGAGCGATACGGGAATCGCCACCCAAGCGTCGGCGCTTCTTCTGGATCTGCTGAAGATTGACGCTCCTGCTTCCGACCGCGCCAGCGGCGGAGCTGGTGGTATGCCTGCTGGTGGACAGGGATTAGTGTGGAAGCGAATTTTTGGAGACAAAGATGTGTACAGCGTTTTCTTCGAAGCTTGCTCACTCGCTTCGAAGAGCGATATGAGCAAAAGCCAGAAGACGATCGCGCAGGCGAGGCTAATGGAGTGGCTGCCCAAAGTGGGAGCCATGAATTGGGGCGCCGTGTCGAGGAGCCATCACCGCGACATCGAGACCCAGTATAGCGTCCAGGGCGGCTTACTCGACTTTGCAGCGTTGAAGATGGTGGACTTCAAAGACGATGTGCTGATGCACCGCTGCCTCGTGGACTTCTTCTCGGATCTGCTGAACAGCACGCGGCCACTTGACACGCACACAATGACACAGCATGACTCTGTGGGCTTGCAGTACCTGATCATGCATGGCCTACATGTACGGACAGCGGCGATCTACATGCAGCTCCCCGGATCTCAGTCTGATCCTGTCGAAGCGATGTTCCTCTACGGTCCAGCGGCGAACTACGTCGCCACTTACGCTTCCTGCTACCCAGACCATTTCCTTGCTAGTCAGATGCCTAAGCAGGTCAATGAAAGGCTCATGCAGACTCTAGACATGTCGCCAGGGAAATGGGCTCACGCGGACTCTCCGAAGCACGACCTACACCTAGCAGCATCACTACCACGCAGGGCGCTTCTACCAAGCGGAGACTGGCACACAAGCCCCTTGTCGCTGGTGCCATCGAGAGCCACCAACCCGGATGCTCTGAACACCTTAGCGACCATCTTCGAAGGACCGGAACGCAAAGCGATCGTGTACCCGCCAACGTCGCCACTCACGAACGGAAGCGCCGACATCGCCACAGCAGAAGAGGGCGCAGCAGCGCGAGCATTGTACTTCAACTACCTTGCCGACAACCCACGCTTCTGGCACGACATCACGACTCATGCAGATACAGTGGCACTCAAAGAGCTAGCGCTTGCGGCGATACGATGTCTTACTTCAGTCATCATGGCCAATTGGTCAACAAACCCAGACTTGCCCTTACCAGCCACCATCGCCACGCCCGAGAGCGGACACCTTGCCATCCTGTCGCCACCGGCACTGGAGTATACTCTTCCCTACCTGCTGAAACCGGCACAGACATTCGCTAACCTTGTTGGTGGGCGAGGTGACTCTGAGAGCTCAGCGTACAAGATTGCGGCGGCGAAGTTCGATGCGCTGAGAGCACTGAATAGCAGGCTGATGGTGCAGGTTGAACAGCAGCCTGGGGAAGGATACGAAGATATCCTGGCAACAATCAGTAAGCGGTTGGCCGAAGGTCCACTGAGTAGGGAGGGTGAAGTTGGTGGGAGGATTGGGACGCTCGAACTCTAGGCGGGGAATAAGAAAGTCAAGCTCTGTGGGCGTTCTCGGTGGAAGCATCTGAAGCTGAAGCTGAACTATGTACTAAGGACAAGTGCGGCCCGGCAGAACACGAATTGGTGCTTGCTGCAGGTAGTCTGTACTCAGGTACTAAGGGGCGCTATTCGAGATCAGTATGATGATTGCCTTACAACAATACTCATTGGATCTATATGGCTCTTGCTTCTCTGCCTCGAGCTGTTTACTACCTACGCTCTCTGGTCTTAACGCCACTATGTCCTCCACTGTCATCAAATTGGCATAACCAGCGTAGAGGAGCAACTGCTCGTGGCTACACAACTCTGAGCAGTCTCACAGTTCTGCGACCCTACCAAGCTCTTCGAAAAGGTCTTGGTCCGCTTGACGGTGGACGTCTGCTGCCAGCGTGTCAACCGTCGATGGCAGTACGTCGTAGCCACTTCCACGGGTATCCAACTTCACCAGGCTCTCTTTATGACACCCGCCAACAACGACTCGATCGTGGTACGCAACCACGGGAGCCTCACGACTGTGCGTCAGGATCCAGAAACACATTGGCTAGAGTGGATCGCCCAGGGAGCTTCGACTACGTTCTGCATCCGATCCTCCACCGCGCGGTGCGATCCAGACGGTATTGGCCAGGGACTGATCGAGCAACCGGCGTGCTGGAGATGGCTCGTCACCTACCCGGGCCGTGGCGGCAGAATGTTCGTTTCCCAGCCGCCATGCATGCGTCTCGAGGTGGAGTATACGCTTACCGCGTTGCCGTACCGGCGTCGGCGCCCGGATACAATCAGGAGTGTTGACTAAGAGTGGGACCTATCCCTTGACGCCCCGGGTGGCGTCAGGATCGGTATAGTGGTGCGCAGCCTCTTCGAGGCGCGCAGAGAGCTGGCGTGCGATGCGGAGGCGTTATGGGACGGCCACGCCAGCATATGTGTCAAAGAGCAGTGTGCGCAAGCGACCTTTGAGTGCGCACGTTGCAGGTTGCGCAGCTAAAGAATGTGGCTCCCAAGGTCGCGGGTGCTGTAGGTACAACGTCGCATCTCAAAGTCAGCAGTACGATGTTGGCCGCTGTAATGGCCAGCAGCACAAGCACTGCATGTGTTGATGCTGGGATCAGATGTCAACTGCCACGTCTGTATTGCTCCATTCTATATCGGTGCCTACGCTCTCCACCCTCCCCCCTAATGCTGCGGCGCAACCGGACTAGCTTCTACCTTTACCTCCTCCAGATCCTTCACCTCCCCCTCCTTAACGAACTCCTGCGGCACCTTCTCCGACAGATTCACCGCCGTAAAGCTTTTCGGCAGCTTCACCTGGTGGAACTTCGCCCGCAGCGTCTCAATCACCTGCTTCCAGTCTCCATGCGGCGTCAAGCCTCGCCGCGGCGCACAGCCAATACAGTGCTTGCTGTCCAGCTGCACATCGAGCGGGTCGAAAGTATGGCAGCCGGGACTAATAGTAATACGGATGGAGTAGTTGAATTGGTTGCTCTCCGGGTTTTCTGGGTCAATGTCCGCCTCCGCGTTCTCGGACTCGTACAGCTCGAAGCAGATCTGTGACAGGTAGTCGAGCTCAGGGATAGCGTTGCGCGCGATCTTAGTTTGGATGCCGCCTTCCAGGATACAGTTGAGCAAGGTGTAAATGTGCGACTCCTTGGTGAAGTAGATGAACGACTTCGCATCGTCGGAAGCCTGCACCTCTTCCAAATCCATGACAATCTCCTTTAGCAGCGGCAAGCTCGTAAGCAGGCCGATCTCCAACTTCTCCGCGTCCGTGATCCCATACTCCTGCGGCCCGATGAAGTCGAAGAGGATCTTGGTCAAGCTGTACAGCTCATTGAGCCTCTCCAATCTCACATCAACCTTGGCCTTGGATTCCGGCGCATTGAGGTCGCCACGATAAAGGTTGAAGTACGACTCCCGCGCACCGGCGTCCGCGCCCACAGCGGCCATGGCTGCGTTTCGAGCAACCGACATCAAGTCCTGCGATCGCCGCCGGAAACCCATCCTCTCACTGAAAGTCGGCCGAGGTTTCTTCTCCATAGATCCATTCGACGCAGTCGAGGCATTGGACGCAGCAGTGTCACTCCGTTCCGGTGCTTTTAGTTCCTGCTTCGGCGCATCCTCGCCCTCATCCTCTTTCACCGGCAAAGTACCCTCATGCGTCTTGCCAAATTCCTCCCTCGCTACCTGACTCTCCGTCCTGACTAGCAGCGGCGCTCCCTCTTCTTCCTCAGCCCGCTTCTTTTCTTCCTCGTCCAAGATAGTCTTCGAAGGCGTGAACACCCACTCCAAGAACGTGCGGTTATGCAGCGCATCGAACTTCATCGTATCATACAGCTCCGAGATCTTGCTCGGATCCGCTTTCTCCGCGTCTGTGAACTCGTTGAACAGCTTCTCCCAGCGCTCCCGGAACAAGTCGGCGTCCTCTCCAGTGCACCATCTAGCTTGCACGGAAGTTGCTTGCTGCCCAGCGGTTGCCGCAGCTCCAGCATCCGAGGAGTCAATCTTCGGCTCGGCGGCCGAGTTCTCGCTCTGGCCCGGGTGCTTCAGCTTCTCCAGCGAGCTCACAGCATCCGACGACTGCAACTTAGCAAAGTTATGCCGCATGACCTTCCGATGAAACCTCATTAACTCCACCACATTCCTGGCCACGAGATACGGCTCTGGCGTTCCATCCTTCGGCCAAGCAAAGTGCTCCGGCGCCTGGTGACCCTTCCTCAGCAACCCCTTCAGCTTCTTCTTCACCTTGTCCATCTCATCTTTCGCCGCATTCGAATCATCCAGTAAATCCTTTCGCACCCGGATTTGCTCTTGATCCACATCCTTCTGGTCCAAGAACGCGCCGGCGAAGATCTGCGCGGACGTCGTGACGCGCCGTTCGGAGGATGTGAAGATGGAGACGTCGGAAAGAACCTCTCGGTTCATGAGCAGCATGTCGTTGCGCATGTTCTCGCCCAGGTCGGCGGCTTGGTAGCGCGCGGAGTGGGTGGGCTCGCCGCCCCACTTCATGACGAGCTGCAGCTTGTCCAGCACGAGGTTGTTGTCGGCAGCAGCGACACGCGACATGGTGACCTCGGAGATGGAGTCCTGCCGAGATGGCAGTTTCACAAGAGCCGGTCGTGAGTCCGCGTCAGTCACTTCCGCCGCATCATCAGCATGAGCCTGCTGGTCCTTCTCCGCCTTTGAAATCTCATTCTCCCGCCACTGCGCCGGTGCGGCTTCGACGTCACCCGACTTCGCACCCGCCTCCTTCTCCACCTCTTCCACCTCATGCCCCTTGTTCTTATGCTCCTTCTTCCCCTCCTTCTCCACACCCTTCGGCTTCTTGAACATCGGCTTAATCTGCACCTTCGTCCCAGGCAAGCTTCGCTTTCTCCTCAACGCATTCTCCAGCTGCCGTAGCTTAGCGCCATCCTCAGACCCGTCCTTCATCGCCTGCTCGACCGCATGGGTGACAGAATCCAGCGCTGCCTCGCCAACCAACAGCACTTCTTCCTGATGGCCCTTGAGCAGATCGACAAAAGGCTTGCTGTGGAACGTGAACTTGAACTTCTGCTTGGGTGTGCGATCGGCATGGCGGATGACGGCCACCATACCCTTGAGCTTCCACTGGGACTTGGCTGCCGGAGCGGGGATGCTGGTGGGTGCAGCCTGAGGCTGGTCGTGACTTTCCACCTGGTCATCTGAAAGGGAGTTGGAAGCCACATCTTCTCCGCGGAGCTGTTTAAGCTGCTGCCCCACGGCTGGAGGCGGCAGGATATCGTCGTCCTTACTGATCGGGATGGTCAGTGCCCGCTTACCGAAACTCAGGGCGCGCTCAAAGGACGGCGGGCTCGCGAGTCCCGGCGAAGTGGTGCCAGAGACACTCCGCGCACCATGCGGCTGGCCGGATTTGTGCGCCACATAATTGACGTGATCTCTCAGCTGCGAGATCGAGCGGCTGTGGAAGACGCTCTTGAGCGCGCTCTTCCTTGCGCCATCATCCCTGCCGTCTTTCCCGAAGGTGCCTTTTCGGTAAATTCCGGCCTTTTCCGAAGCACCAGTAGGCGGGAACAGCTCGCCTTCAGCTTCCTCGCTGGGTGTCGTCCGACCCTCCCAGCGCAGCCTCTCCCGCATGAAAATGCCCTTCAATATAGACGCGGCCTTGTCATAGTACTCATTGTTATCCTTCACGAAGCTCCAGCCGTTAACGTCGATGACGTAGCTTTTGTCTTCCACGCGCAACAGATCGAATCCGCAAACGCGCTGACCGAAACCCGTGGCGATCTTAGCCGCCATCTCCTGCTCCTCTTTCGACAAGCTCGTCACGTATCGTATCTCTTTGCCGTTAGGATTGCGCTTCACAAGACCATCGACAACAGGGCTCTTGCGCGTCTCGGCATGGCAGAAGTCGGGCCCGACTGTATAAGCCTTGACATCTTCCGCATTCTCCACCTTAAGGAACTGCTCGTAGATGTATGAATGACTCGAGTCCGTGACGGCATGCGGTATGATCAGACCATCATCCTTCTCCGAAGACTTGTTGTTCACCTTCCTGAACAGCCGCCTGCCACCACCGCCTTGCGACTTCGGGTAGTAAATGTTGATATTGTGGTCCTCGCCGCTGACTGGCTTCTCAACAAAGGGCTTGCTAAGCCGCTTGCCATCCACCACAAGCGTGTCGTTGTCGTCTTCCATATGCACATCTTTCGGTGACTCCTCGCCTCCACCTCGTCCATCGTCGGAACCGTGTAGTTGCACGCCTGTGAGCTCAGAAACGCGCTTAGCGATGTCTGTGGTCAGGATGACCGGGCCACCGTCACGGTTTACTTCTATGCGCTCCGGAGTAGGCACGCCAAGTCTATCGAGGATGTAAAGGCATATCCGGCGATCCCACAGTATGGTTTGCATCGGGAGATCATTCACACAGAACGGCTTCCGCAGCTTGGCATATGCGATCGCCTTCTCAAGCGGGAAGCCATCGCTGAAGAAGCTGATCAGGAAGTCACATACGGGCCAGTTCTCCACGCTCTCGTCCAGGATGACTTTATCGCCGAAGATTATTACGTCGAACTCGCCTTCCTTGCCGACCATGCGGTTGAGGATGTTCCGGCTGGGCTTGGACCTGGCCTTGCTGTCCAGCGCGCATATGCCGATGGTGCCGATCCTGTTCGGGTTGGGGAGCGAGCTGCGGTCCGCAGAAGGCGACGCGGAGTTAGGATTGCTGGTCGATACACGCCGAGAGACGGCCGGTGTACGGCCTCTAACCGTACGACCGTTCTGACTCCGCGAGCCGGTTGGAGCCGGCGAGGCCGGCGATGTCAAGGGCGAGCTGGATGCGCCGGACGGGACGGAAGCGGCCATGCCGTGCATCGAGCCGCTGAGCGAGGACGACAGCGCGCCGTTCTGGCTCGACGTCGTCACGGAGAGGGTGTGTGTAGCAGTCGTTGCTCGGTCGCTGCCCTCGGTTTTCGCTGTGTCTTGATCAGCATCGACGGCCCGGGCAGGCAAGTCGTCCATGCGCACCATACCGTCTTGGTCGCTTCCTCCGCCCACTGAGCTCGGCCCACTCCTGCCATAATTGTACAACGACGAGAACGACATCCGGTTCGCCTCCAGATCCGGCTCGCTCCTCCTTGCAGCGCTTGCCATGCCAGACGTATCCGACAGACTGCCCACGCTATCTTCCACAGCGCTGCTGCTCGCCACTCTCGGCTTCATATTCTCGTCCGACCGGCTGTGTTCCGTCGACAGAAGCCCGTTTTGATCGACTTTGGAGCCCCTCCGAGATACAGGCTGGTAGCGATGGTTTAGCCGTTCGTTGGGCTTTGCTGGAGGCGGCATAGAGATGCTAGCTCGGTCTACATCGCCGTTGCTGGTGTCCATGTCGGCGAATCTGCCCTTGCGGGATAAGGATGCGGTAGACGATGCGGCGCTGAGGACATGCGAAGAGTTCTGTGAGCGGGCGGACTCGACGGAGGTGGTGCGGGTGAGAGGGTCGAAGGCGGCTGCCATGTTGGCCAAAGTCTATTGCTGAAGGCCAGAAGCGCTGGGTCGATGCTCTATATGGATAAGGTAGGTAACGGTACATGCGCTGCAACCTGCGGAAACACACGCAGCCTCCCAGTGTATATGCTAGAAATACACGGCCTGTCGTCTCGTCTCTCACACCCGTACTCGAACAAGCACTCGCAAATTGCAATCGCAATCGCAAATAATATTGCCAATCGCTCGCCAATCCCACTGGTGACGCAGACGCGCAGACGCAGACGCGGACCGATGCGGCCGCATTATGTGCCGATATCGATAAGGCATCGAAGTTCGAAAAAGTCTCGACGGGAGGCCGGGGAGACGTTCCATACACTCGGAGCCGATCGTAACGTCGCAAGCATGGAGATGGAGATGGACCGTGGTAGAATGGACGGGCCTGCAGTCAAGAGGCAGAAGCTCGCCAATGGCCTGGCCAACCCCCAGCGCACGCCCGGCACCTCGCGCCTCTTCGCACCCTACCGCACCATCGGCCTCGTCTCGCCAACACCCGTCCCCTTCACCTCCGTGCCGCTGGGCAAGACGACGTTCCAGATCACGACCTCTGTGGGCCGGAGTCTGCAGACATACGACCTGCGCCGAGGTCTGAATTTGGTCTTCATCACGCGCCCGCAGACACCTGGACCCGTCACTGCAAGCGCGGCCTGGAAGGACAAGGTCTTTGGCGCATGGTCGGAAGGCGGCGAGGGTGGAGCGCGAGGTGTCTGCGTCTTCAAGCGAGGCAAGCAGGAGGCCAAGCTGGAAGTGCCGAAAGGGTGGCGACAGGACGTGAAGGCGTTCTGCTGCTTCGGCGGTTGGGTCGTCGGCGTCTGCGAGGCCGCATTGCTGGTATGGAAGAGCGGGACGTACGAGCTGTACACAACATTGGAAGGTATTTCGCCAGTACCTTTCACCAGCTGCATCACGAGCTTGCCCACCTTTTTGAACAAGGTCATCGTGGGTAGGCAGGATGGCAGCGCAGAGATCTGGAACGTTTCGAGCGGCAAGCTCATCTACACCATCTTGCCACCATCCACCGCTTATGGTGCAGTGACAGCTATTGAGCCGACTCCTGCACTGTCTCTGGTTGCGATCGCATACGAGCAGGGTCCACTCCTGATCCACGACGTCCGTGCTGATCAGACCGTCATCCACCTCAACACACCTTCTAGTGCGCCAGTGACGTCCATCTCTTTCCGCACTGACGCACTCGGTGCGGGCGATGACGGTCAAAAGGCTGGCGTCATGGCTACCGCGTCCACGGCTAGCGGCGACGTCACGATCTGGGACCTCAACAACGGCGGCCGCAAGGTAGGTGTTCTACGCTCAGCCCATGCCAGTCCGGCAGCTTCTGCGCCAGGCGGAATCACTCGGATAGAGTTCCTACCAGGTCAAGCCGTGCTGGTAAGTAGTGGCTTGGACAACAGCCTCAAGACCTGGATCTTCGACCAGACGCCCTTCTCGCCCATCCCGCGCATACTACATCAACGTGGCGGCCACGGTGCACCCATCACTAAGCTTGAGTTCCTACCTTCTGGATCTGATGGTTCAGATGATACTGGCAAGTGGCTCGTGTCTGCCAGTCAAGACCGAAGTTTCTGGGGCTGGTCGTTGCGTCGTGACGGTCAGAGCACGGAGCTCAGCCAGGGCGCGGTACAGAGTAAAGCGAAGAAGCAAGGCCTACTGTCAGGTGACAACCGCGACAGCTACCAGGACCTCAAATGTCCGCCGATCACTGCCATGGCTTGTAGCCTCAACAGAGATGGCGGCATAGGCGCTGTGCCGGGTAAACATCCTATTTGGCAAAACGCAAAAGGCAAGAAAGTCGATGCCGAGGTCTCTGCTATGACAGGCTGGGAGAGTGTAGTCACTGCTCACGAAGGCGACAGCAAAGCGCGGACATGGTTTTGGGGCCGCAAGCGCGCAGGGAGATGGGCGTTTACGACTTCCGACGAAAGTCCTGTCACAAGCGTAGCTATCTCGCCGTGTGGCACTTTCGCCGTCGTTGGGTCTGAGAAGGGCGGCATCGACATGTTCAACCTGCAGTCTGGCTTGCATCGGCAGCGCTTTCCGGCGCGGCTAACACCAATGCAGGCCAAGCAGCTGAAGCTGGATATGCAGAAGCACGGCTTGTCTGAAGAAAAGAGTAGCGACGGGAAGAAGATATTCTACCGCGGCCAGGGCAAGCACAGCTCTGCCGTAATGGGTGTGGCAGTTGACAGCGTGAATAAAACAGTCGTATCCGCAGGTGCGGATGGCAAGGTGAAGTTCTGGGACTTCTCTACTGGGCTGCTAAGCCATCAGATCGACTGGTCTGGCTCTACCGGTGTCACGGCCATGCGATTACATCGCGGATCCGATCTGGCGGCTTTCGCGTGCACAGACGGATCTGTGCGGGTGGTGGACATCACGTCATGCAAGCTCATACGTGAGCTCTGGCCTTCGCGCCCAGCCATAGCCGGACTAGAGGGCACAAGCATCACCGACTTCTGCTTCTCCAACGACGGGAATTGGATCGCTGCCTGCATGGGTCAGCTGATCCTGCTCTGGGATCTGCCGACAGGCCATTTGGTGGATGCCTTCAAGCTCAGGGCCGATTGCTCGAGCTTGGCTTTCTCGCCGACGGGTGAGTTCTTGGCTACTGCGACAACTGATAGTGTGGGCGTGGACGTCTGGAGTAACAGGAGTCTATTCACGCGTGTGTCGACTCGGCATATCGGCTCTGATGAGCTTGTTGCTATTGTGTCTGGCGAGTCGCAGGCGCCTACTGCTAGTGGTGAAGGCGCGCAGCAACTCATAACCGCGGATGATGCAGAAGATGAGGACGACGGTGACGAGGGCTTGCTGGAAGGGTTGGACGACGGACCAACTGTCGACCAGCTCTCATCCGACCTGCTGTCTCTATCGCTTGTGCCGCGCTCTCGTTGGCAGAACCTCCTCCATCTTGACTTGATCCGCCAGCGAAACAAGCCCATCGAGCCGCCCAAGAAACCGGAAAAGGCTCCCTTCTTTCTGCCATCGCTGCAGGACAGACAGGGCGCCCAGGCTGCACCCAGCCAGGACATGGTTAGCGCGGCCGAGCTGGAGAAAGAAAGGACCCGCGTCCTAAAACTTACCCGTGAAGGCGGGCGCAGCACTTTCAGCACCCTCCTCGATGCCGCCGGAAACGGAGGCACGGCAGATTACGCACCCTTTGTAGAACACCTCAAGGGTCTCAGCCCAGCAGCAGCAGATATCGAGATCCGCTCTCTCAGCGTCGAGAACGACGAGATGGTAACGTTTGTGCACGCTCTAGCCTGGGTGTTGCGGTCTAGGAGGGACTTTGAGCTCGCGCAGGCGTGGATGGGTGTTTTCCTCCGCATACATGGGGATTTGGTGTTCAATGTCAAGGAGCTTGGCGAGGCTGTTGGAGAGTGGAGGCAGGCGATGGAGGAGGAGAAGATGAGGGTGCAGAGGTTGGCTGGGTACTGTGGGGGTGTTGTTGGTTATTTGCGCGCTGCGAGGGTGTAGTCGTAGATGACGGTGTTTGGAGGCGAGTACCGACCGTTAATCTAGTCGTCCCAAATCTGCCACTTTACTGTCCATCACGTCCATTCCACCGCCGTCGAGACAAGAGCTAAGCTTAGTACCGGGAATCCATGTCCTCAAGCTCAGCCGCCTCTTCTTCCTCGTCGGACTCGTCGATGTTATGAGCGCCCACTTCACTTTCTTCTTCGTCGTCTTCGCTATCCTCCCCTTGGGACTCAGCCTCCCGCAACGAGGTCTTGATAAAGCTATGATGCAGATCGTCCGCCCCACCAACATTCAACAGCCTCGCCTGCTCAGGCGTCAAATCCACAATCTGCGGCGCATACTCCCCCAACTCATCATCTTCGTCGTACGCCGTCGTGTCCATCCGCACTTCCTCCCCATCATCCAGCTCGAGCACGCCGCTCTTGGCGAACGAGCCGCCAAACTGCCAGCCGTGCTCGGTACGGAGATAGTCCTCCAGGTCATCGATCTCGTCGACGATCTCCTCTACACCGACGCCGCCTAGACCCTGCAGGCCTTTGCGAAAGCGGATTAGGAGGTCTTTGAGTAGAGAGCCGCCCTCGTCTGCGAGGTCGATGAGTCCGCTGTCTGCTAGCTTGCAGTGTTGAAGCTGCAGAGTGAGGGCTTTGATGGCCTGGACGAAGAGGTCGGGTTTTGTGACGACGGCTGAACGACAAGTGAAGAGTAGTGTCAAGATCCTCTTCCATTGCTCGAGGCAAGAGAAATTGTTGATGGTGAGGATCATCAGGAAGCAGAACTGGAGTTCGCCTACAATCTCCATCATGTCACCGTTTGAGCAGTGTTTGATCAGGTTGGTCAGGGCCCACGACCGGTCCTGCGCGGCATCTGTGCGCTCCCGGCCGGTGGCGCCTTCCCGCCATGTCTGCTTGAGGTCTATGGGAAGGAAGCTGAGCTCTTTGTCTGCTTGAGAGTTGATGTCCTCATTTGTCAGACCTGGTATGTCTTCCAGATCTCGCTTGGCTGAACTGGCTGAGCTGAGGCTCCAGTGATCCGTTCTGCTGACTGTGACCCTAGCGAGCAATGCTCCGGTGATGTAACTCGTCAACTTGGACCAGTCCACGACCTCCTCTTGTGGCTCCTCTGCGTCTGACGTCGTTGTAGACTGTCTGTACGGCGTCAGGCCTTCGCGCCATATGCCACCGAGGTTCGCTCGCCACCTCAGTCTCTCCGTCTCATTAGTTTCCGGCACCAGTACTTCGGTCTCCGCATCCCACTTGGCCACGAATAGAGGCAGACCGGCACTTGTGGCTTCAGGGCTGATGTAGAACCAGATGCCATGTCTCTCGGAGAACGCCGTGCTGGAGCCGACGAATGTGAAGTGGTAGCCAGGTGGTATGCCTTTCACACCTTTGAAGCGAGAAGTCGTCGTGAAGGTCAACAGATCGATGCCGGCAAGGGCTTGTTGGGGCAGGTCAAGAAGTAGCAGTGCCGAGCTGTCCGCTGTCTCCATGAAGCCAGCAGTAGTCTGGTTGCGTGAAGGCGAAAGCCCGTTGTTGAAAATTCCCGCTTCCGGTCGAGGAAGCAGCTGAGTATTGTTAGTGACGACTCGTGACTCCGTGGCCTGAAAGTGCAGACAATGTCCTGCTGACTGATGTTTCTGGAGAATTCGTATTGTTCGGTGCGTTGGTTGCGAGCTTGCCGTTGTGTTCTCTGATGTTCAGGCTATGTCATCCTCGACTGAGTGTTTCAAACAGCTCTCTCCCCTTGGATGTGTCCAGTAGATACACCCTGGCTGAATATGGCAACGTTGGTGATGCCGCGTGACCCGGGACTGCTATTGATGTGATTTTGCTGTACAACCTTTGTATAGCCTAGGCTACCTGATCAAGAGGCAGTGGAAGCCGGTGAAGTCGAAGGAGAGAGTTACGATGTACGGGATCAAAAAGAATGGCAAAAAGTGAATTTATCAATTTGGACGCTGGTACTGATTAGTAAAGCTTTGAATTGATGGGTATTTGATTGAGGCTTACCTGTGGGAATTGAACCCACGACCTTTCACAAGTATGCTTGTAATTATGCGAAGCGAACTGATGGGATATTAGGCTCGTGTAGAAAGAGACTGGTAGGTGGTGATACATACAATCATACCCCTAGACCAAGCGCCCTTGAACAATTGATATGGTTTGGAAAAGTTTTTGCGAATATATAGTCAAGAATTGAGCTGCCGAGCGGCCCGAGGTATAACCTTTTCTCGCGAGTGCTACCCGGCTTTAAGATACGCGATTAGGCGCGCTAGACTACCGATAGGACTTCGAGTTTCGGTATCGTACTATCTCTATTTTGCGAGATAGCATTCGAGCTGAGCTACAGATCGGAGATCAATACTACTCGAGGATAGTCCACACTACTAGTCCATCTCCGTAGAGGTCATTCTGGCCATGATGCAGCGTCCTCGCCTCTATCTACTATACCCGTGCAAGGTAGGTGTATTAAGCGTTGCAGACAGTTGTGGCTTCCGTGCTTAGTGTACAAGTCCATCTCCGTAACAACATATGGTCGGAAGGGAGCGTACCGGCCTTCAGTGACCTAAAGTCAATCCAATCCAAGTGAAGCACTTCACCACCACCGCGGTCACCGCAACTCTCACATGATATGGATATCTTAAGGACACACACAACTAAGGTAGTATTACTACTTGCAGTAAAGGCGCAGTGGTATTGTGCCTTCTAGGCTTATGTGATTGCTTGTTAACTTCAGTCCAAAGTGGGTCACAACAAGCCACACCTGGCGTGTGTCGGCTGAGTGACAGTGCCACAGACCGAGCCTTGGTCTTGAGATGCTCGAACTTCCCCACGTCAACTAGACATTGTTTCCCAGGGATCCTAGGCCTTCATCCACCGCTGCCAGGCTAGAACCTCGAGTCGCTGTGGTGAGCAATTGCGAGGGGCTATGTCGCAACTGCTGAGACAGTCGCTCTTGCCTTTTGTGTGTTCACGGTAATCTTGCAAGAACCTTATTCTCGCAATTCTCAAGGTTTTGAATTTGGCATCGCTCGGTTCGTATCAACATGCAAGGATACCGCTCGGCAAGTTGATATGAGGTCCAGCTGGCAGAGAAGTATCCATAACCTCATTGACCGGTATTGGTTCAAGAAAGCGCGAAATAACATGTGAAACACCTTTGGCCAAATCCGGTATCGGGAGCAGTATCAAAACGTCGAGGCGGAGGTGCGTACGTTAGGGCGGCGATCATTGCGATACAAACCGAGTGGCACGTATACCAGCTACGAACGCCAGCGATGTGTGACACTGCGAAACAGTCCCGGACAATGACTGCACAATGGCGACATCGACAAAGTCACACACAACAGCATGAAGGACACGACGAGACGCTGTTATCCTACATACACTACTTCTGCACCAGCGCCATGCAACGATCTCATCACCACTCAATCTCCCTCTCGCTCTGCCAAAAGCCACCCGTCCTGCCACCAATGTCCTGCAGAGCCAGCATAACTGGTGTTTGCGCACCCTGATCAGGCGTCTTTGCTCCCCCACCCCTAGTCATATCCGTTTTCACGTATCCCGGGCAACACGCATTAACCAGCACGCCTCGATTCCTCTTCTCCTCTTCCATAGCGATCGCCTTTGTGAACGCAGTCTCGCCGGCCTTGCTGACAGCATATGCCGCGCTCGGGAAGCCTGCTGCCTTCTCCTTGCCGTCTGCCACGGCTTGCTTGAACTTCTCCATCAGAATTGTAGAAGCATTGACATCAGTCTTCGCTGCGTGGAGGAAGGCGTTGCGGATCTCGTCCGAGTACTTGTTCAGCTTGCCGGCCATGCTGCTCACGTTGACGAGTCTTCCGCCATCGCGGATGAGTGGCAAGAGGTCTTGTGTCGCTTCCAGCGTGCCGTAGTAGTTCGTTTGGATGGTCTCTCTCACGACGTTTGCATCAAAGCCTTGCATTGCGATCCCTGGTCGATCGACGCTGTCAGTCCGCTATGGAGATGATGATGAACAGCATTCAGACATCATACCTGCATTGTTTATGACGATGTCAATGCCATCGGGATGCTCGCTCTTCAGAAATGCACTAAACTCCTGTATGCTCTTCGCCTGGCTGATGTCCAGCTCCCGGAACTTGATCGTCGTATCTCCGCCATCACGAGCGAGAACTTTGGCTTGCTTGAGTTGGGGATCGTTGTTGAGTGTGTCGACGGCTTCGGCGCCCCGTTCAGCCGAGCGTGCAGTCAGATAGATGAGGAAGGGGCCGGCATTGAAGGGTGAGGCGGGATACTGAAGCGCAAGGTTGCGAACTGTTTGTGCGCCGTCAGCTGGCTCCGGCATCGTATGCGTGGACGGAAATGTACCAATTGCGAGGCCGATACCCTTGTTCGCGCCTGTTACGGCGGCTACTCTTGACTGGATGGCCATCTTCGCTGTCCGCCAACAGAGTGCGTATGCGAAGGTGAGCCATGCTGAAGTTATAGTCACTGGTGAGCAAAGTGGAGGCGCGTCATAGAGCGAAACCCGCGTCGCGAGCGGCGAGGTTCGCGTACCTCTAGGGTTTAAAGCTCGGAGTTAAGGGTTCTTTCTTGTTACTACATACTAGTACTACTGTTGGGCACTCTTTGAGCCTTCGAGGGCGCACGAACTCCCAGGAGTACCTATGCAAAAAACTGCGTTGATCAAGTGCCTCTGCCACATGGATGTTGCAACTTTGTAAGCCTGAGTGGAGAATCTTGGATGGCGGTGAGCGTATTTCGCTCAGCTCAATGTTGCCAACGTCTCCGAGACCGGAATCGGATGACGGTGCCGCAGTGGTATCATAGCACCGTGATAGGTTAGGTACCGTATTGCTTTCCTGCTGCTCTGTCCATACCCATATCTTGATCAACCACACGCTGCGACTCAGGCGGTAGACGGTCAGTTCGGGGCGTAACGGGAGAGTCAAACTGAAGATGCTGGCCATTCTGCGACCTTTTACTTGGTTCTACCACGAATTTGGACTGGTCTCCATCGTAAGTGCGAAGGGTATATCCCATCTCTGAGACACAAGCTGACTTATACCCTTCGGTATGGGCAGCAAGATACAGGCCGCAATGCATACCTAATCATTTTGGCAAGATCGTGCCGCATGTTCGCATATGGCACAAACTCGTTAATACTCGGTTCGTACGCCGCGATACATACCAGACACTAAAGTCCCAGCTGATGTGTGAATCACAGCTCTGTTCTTCGCAGAACTGCAGTTTTCAGACTACCGCATCGGCCTGTTCATGACCTTGACTTTGGGCGGCGATGTCTTCCTTGGTGTCCTACTCACGCTGATAGCCGACCGTGTTGGGCGGCGCAGGATCCTCTTTGGTGGTTCATTCCTCATGGTGCTGAGCGGAGCAACATTTGCCGTGTTTGAGAACTTCTGGATACTGCTCTTCGCGGCGGTGATTGGCGTCGTTAGCGCCACTGGAGGCGACTTTGGCCCTTTCCGCGCTATCGAGGAGTCAATACTATCGCAACTGACGACGCCGAAGACGAGATCGGACGTGTTGGCGTGGTATGTGACGACTTCGACTGTAGGATCAGCAATCGGCAGCGAGGCGTCGGGGAGGATCATCCGCTATCTGCTGGCTTCATACCGTTGGAAGTTGGTTGACGTTTACCACTCGCTGTTTTGGATATATACAGGCATGGGGTTCGTCAATGCGGTGTTGGTGCTACTCCTTACGAAAGAGTGTGAGCTACAGCCGACAGAAGAGGCGTACTCCAGTGTACCGCAGGAGGAGGGCAGAGGCAGCATCGAACTCGATGGAGGAGGGATCGTTGATGGGACCTTGATGAGTGGTGGAGATCCGGGTGACAACTCAACTGGAAGCCCACCTCTGCCTTCACCGTCCCGAATCCGAAGGTACTGGAGCTCGCTAGGTAGCTGGCTTGCCCAGATCTCAGCACCTACCCGAGCCGTGATGTATAAGCTCTGGTTCCTCCTGGCAATAGACTCCATAGCCGACGGGATGGTGCCGTACCCCCTAACCAACTACTACATGGACCAGAAGTTCCATCCGGCCAAGTCCACCCTCGGCGATGTGACGGCCGTTAGCTACTTCCTCGGAGCAGTATCCTCAGTCTTCGCAGGTCCACTAGCGAAGAAGATCGGCCTCATCAACACGATGGTCTTCACGCATATCCCTTCATCTGCTGCAGTCCTGATATTCCCTTTACCAGGCTCACTGTGGATGACGGTGATCCTTCTAATCATCCGTGCTGGTCTGAACAACATGGATCAAGCTCCCCGCTCGGCTTTTATCGCGGCCGTGGTGAAGCCAGAAGAGCGGACCGCAGTGATGGGTATCACAAGCATGCTCCGGACATTTGCCGCGATGACGGGCCCCTCCCTTACCGGCCTGCTTGCGGGTAACGATCAGTTTTGGATTGCATTCGTGGCTGCGGGTGCCTTTCGGCTGGCGTATGATGTCGGGCTATATGTCATGTTTGTCAATATGAAGCTCTACCAACATGAGGGTGGATCAGCAGCCGCCGACGAGAGGCGCCAAGTCACGGAGCAAGACTCGATGGAAATGGAAGAAATGGTCAGTGACACAGAGTCACTGGTTAGCGGAGGCTCGAAAGGTTCAAAGTAGCCCATGGTTGGCCTGCTCTCTCACGGGTCAATGAGACGGCGCTGTTCGCGCTCATTCCTAGCGAAACGCCAGAGCGCCAACGCTTGCAAAAAGTCCACACTCGCGCCCTCGCCTCAGCTGAAGACGTTGCCCAGACTGTGTTCCCGAATGTACTCCGCACCCTTCTCCAACCACTCCGCCCGACTCACAAATGCCGGCTTTGCCTCCACAGTCCCGGCCCACCTCGCAGCACCTTTCCATGCATCTAAGACCGGATCCTTCGCTCTTCGGACGCCCAGCTGAACATCCACAGGCAGCACAGCTCGCAGCTCGTTCCGGAGCCGATCCTCGAAGCCTTGGAAGAGGCTGTAGCCTCCCGTTAAGAAGATGTCCTTCAAGATGTTATTGCGTGCTGGATGGTAGGAGAGACGCTGCATCAGTATGTCTTCGGCGATTTCTGTGATACCGGCTTGGTCGACTCCAGCAATTGAAGGTTGGAAGACGACTTCAGGCACGCGGATGCGTTCTACGTTGAGGTGGAATTGGTTGCTCTCCTTCGCACTCTCCGAATCAAAAGGATACGGCCCGCGCAGGAAAGAGTGCACGAGCGATTTCGTCCAATCTCGCTGCGCCTCCTGCGTCTTTTCCTCTGTAAAGTTCTCGTCGTGTAGCAGAAGCTGGGCTTCGATAGCCTTGAGCTGCGCACCGAGGTCCTCCTCCTCATCATCCTCGTCTTCGTCGTTGCGGCCCACTTCGCGGTAGACTGACCAATCTGCATCGTCGGCGCCGAAGCCATCGTCCTCCTTATCCTGCCCTCGTCTCCGCTTGCGATTGAGTGGATTATCCGAGGCGAGGTTGGCGAGCGTTTTCATGCGCATTTGGGAGGCTTGGGACTTGCGGTTTCCCAGGTCGGCTTTGAGCCGATCACGGTCCTTAATCCTTTGCATGGTGGCCAAGCGTGCTGCTCGGCGTTCTTCGATCCAACTGTCCGGGTCGGCTTCGCGGCGCATATCGTCTTGTTGTTGGAGCGCAGCTTGCCGGGCCTTTTCTGCTTCCTTCTCTGCTTTGGCTCTTGCGCGAGCATCGTGATTGGCTTTCAGGAGTCTTTGCGCCCTCTTGGCCTTGATACCGTCTTCGTCGAGATCAACATCTGGAATGTCAAGCAAGGGATACGTATGCGGCTCTTCCGGCTCCTCCTCCAAATCACCCACGTCCTTATTGCGCTGCTTGCGGACCGACTTCTCCATCTCCTTGATCTTGCGGTCAAGCGCGAGCTCATCCCGGAAGTCCTCATCGTCCAGCAGCTCTTGCTTCTCCTTCTTCGTTGACGCATTCTGCACATGCTCTTGTACCTGCTGCAACCATGCCAAATCCTTCTCCTTCTTGACAAGCTTATCCAGGCGCATCTTAGCAGCTTGCTCCTGGAGTCTTCGGCCGCCTTCGCGTCTCTTTTCCTCTGCACGCCTGATCTCTTCGTCCGTCTTTTGCACAACCTCCTTCTCTTGGAACGGTAGTTGCACAACATGGTCGCGAGCTTCCAGGCCGCTCCAGTCGAGCAAGCGGAGCATCTCGGTGTCGTAGTCCTGGCTTACGTAGCAATGGGACCGCACCAGGTCTTCGATCTGCGTCTCATTCACCTTTCCGGACGTAAGCAGGCCTGCGTACTTCGTCTTGAGCAAGCGCATCAAGTACTCTGCGCAATGTGCCCGGCCCCAGTCCAAGCGCGTCGCCTGGCTAATGAGCGGCTGCTTGTCCACCACCGGTATCAGATGTGTACTCATGTGCGCGCTCGACACCACCAGCCCGGTTGTTCCGCCGTTGTAGTTGTAGCTGAACAGGCTGTCCACGCCATATGCGACGGCCGGCACATTGTACAGCTCGTACAGTACCTCACTCATCACCTTCCGCGTGTAGCCGGTGTTCGCCAATGGCTCCGTCATCACCACCGGCCTATCCACGCCATTGTTCCTGCCGTCAATGCCCAAACGGATGAAGACATAGTCTAGGATGCCTTCCTGCACGTCCCAGTTGTTGACGATGTTGCTGCCGGGTTCGTAGACATTCTTCGCTTGCCCGCGCGCCGTGCCGTCGAAATAGATCTCACTCCCGATGAACATCAGCTTGCGGTTCAACTTGCGATCGGTGTAGCGGGCCATGAGCGGAGGGAACTGCAGGCGAGGCGTCGCATCCGTCTGCCAGCCGGCGCGGACAGACGAGGAGCCATTGTCGATGACGATCGCTGTGTTGGGCGTGCTGCGGCGGTATGTGTCGGTGTTGGTGGGTAGCTGGCCTTGATATGGCGGTTCGCTGATGTTGTAGATGTGCGTTGGAGGTGGCTTGGGCGAGTTGCGGCCGGACTGCGTGTGGATGGGGCGGGTGAAGTGAGGCATCGTCTGTGGCGGTGGGCTACAGCATGCTCGAGTGGCTTGTAGTCAATGGGCATGCGAGAGAGCGGGCGGCGTATAAAATCTTGGGTGTAATGCACTGAAACACCATCGTCAACCCTAGATGCCGATTGAAGCTGTCACGCGTACGCGTGCACTGACCTACATCGCGCTGTCACATGCTCAAATACTATCGATCTTACTGTTTTCTGTGCCCATCGCCTTTCCCGACGCGCATTTTGTCACTAAAGGGAGGATCTATACTGAGAGACTGCTGCGTATAAGAAGCTATAATACTATATACTCTTAGGTATACAAGCACTATAGGTACAAACCTCGTAACCAATTCTAGAGTTATTAGAGCCTAGTCGCGTTAGCCCCAGGTACAGGTAGTTAGTAAAATACATGGGATTTGTGATTGGGTGGCGAGAGGCGTGCGCTAGCGGGCGGCCGCATAGCGGGGCGAACGGGCGACGCTCCAACACCAATACAACGCGCCAACAGCAGAGTGCTCTCCACTCCCGATGCTTGCCAAAGGACAACCTGGAATGATCCTCAATTATACTGCACCCAACATGGAAAGCAACG
The DNA here is from genome assembly GCA_035135055.1 of Oleoguttula mirabilis. NCBI lineage: Eukaryota > Fungi > Ascomycota > Dothideomycetes > Mycosphaerellales > Teratosphaeriaceae > Oleoguttula > Oleoguttula mirabilis. The sequence continues at coordinate 73,495 of JAVFHQ010000040.1, read as the reverse complement.
ACGATGATGGCAACAACATTACACTCCTATGCGTTTCCAGCCTTGCTACGGCCCTCCCCAGTTGTGACTCACGTCATAGACGCTTAATGGCGCCAGGGCGTATGTACTGTCTGGCGAGATAGGGTAGACCGCGATACAGAGAGATGACCTACCATGCCGTGGGTGACAGCTTGCTTCTTATACCTTCCATGAACTCACGCTTTTTCGTCACTTTTCCTACCAATTTCAACTCACTGCGCGATGGCAACTCAAGTGATCGTGGAGCTGGAAGCCCTGGAGCACGTTCGTTCAACAGAGCGCGTTGCACCCCAGGCTGAGCCTTCAGCTGCGCACGCAAACGGTGCGATCATACCAAACAACATAACAAGGCTACCCGAAGAATATACACTCAACAAACGCCGCTCATGGATCGTCATCACCCAGCTTGCCGGAATCAACTTCATCACCAGCTTCAGCAACGGCCTCCTCACCGTCGGTCTCCCAACCATGGCCGCAGACCTGGCACTACACCACAGCCTCTTAGTCTGGCCATCCTCCGTGTACGCGCTCACCAGCGGCACCTGCTTGCTACTCGGTGGCTCCGTCGCCGACGTGGTCGGCCCTCGATCCGTCAACCTAACGGGTGGCTTCTTCCTATCTTGCTTCATCCTCGCCAGCGGACTGTCCCGAACGGGTCTGGAGCTGATCATGTTCCGCGCCATGCAAGGTGTAGCGAGCGCGCTTGTGGTCCCGTCATCCTTCTCGATTGTCTCCAATTCTGTCGAGCAAGGCAAGCCGCGGAACCTTGGCTTTGCGTGCCTTGGTCTGGCAATGCCCCTTGGATTCTCTCTAGGTCTGGTGCTCGGAGGTGTGTTCGTGAGTAGTCTGGATTGGCGCGTGGGATACTACATTGGAGGCGTTGCCAGCTTTCTGTTCTTCCTCGTTGGTATACTGGTATTGCCTGCCGGCGTCGCCACACACTCTGCGGAGGCACCCACATTGGGACGATTAGCGACTGAGGTCGACTGGGTGGGTGCAGGGCTGGCTTCATCCTGTCTCGCGACATTCTCATACGTCTTGGCGTATGTATACGCAGATATCCATTGTTGAGCGTCGCTTCGCGGAGCCCACGAGCACTGACATGATGGCAGAATGCTTTCGGCAGACGTTGCGAACATCCGGCAACCGGCCAATATATGTCTCTTGTGCTTAGGCTTGGCACTTGTGCCTACCTTCATCTTCTGGATGCGTAGGCAAGAGAAATCACACCGTCCTGCCCTAATCCCGAACTACCTTTGGAAGAATGCCGCCTTCACTAGCATTTGTATCATGGTGCTACTTTCGACAGCCGTAGTTGACTGTATGGAGCTCTTTTGCAGTCTCTTGTGCGCGCCCTCTCACCCAGTAACGCCACAACTTCATGATATGCTGACGCATCGTTCAAGCTTCCAGGATGTCCAGAGCACCAGCCCACTCGGCGCATCGCTGCGCCTCTTGCCTAGCTTCATCGTCGGCACCATTGTCAACCTCACCACAGGCATCATTGTCGACCGTGTTCCTGCAACATACGCCGTTCTGGTGTCGTCTGGACTCTGCGCAGGCGCGCCATTGCTCATGGCACTGATCAACCCGCACTGGCCCTACTGGTACAACGCCTTTTTCGCACAGATGCTAGCACCTTTAAGCGGCGCCGCGCTATTCACCGTGGGCTTGCTGATCGTCTCCGACGTATTCCCCACCCGCACACAGGCGTTAGCAGGTGCCGTCTTCAATACCGCGTCGCAGCTTGGGGTCTCGATAGGTCTGACGATCGTCTCCATCATCTCGACCACGGTGACGAGCAAGTTCAGCTCTGCAGAACAGAGCTCGTCTATGGCAATCATGGCGGGCTACAGAGCGGGCTTCTGGGCCATGTTTGCGTGGATGGTTGCGGCGTGTTTGGTAGGCGGTGTGGGCTTGAGGAAGATTGAAGGGGTGGGTATGAAGAGGGACTGAGTGCGAGCAGACCCAGCATAGGTACAGGGTTTCCACGCGATGCAGCAGCTTACCTTCCGTCTGCGCATCGAAGGCAAGCACCAGGAGGACGATCCACCAGCTGGCTGCCCCAATGCGTAGCAAAATACAACTTGACGCGCTTCTGCCGAAACATCTTGTGGCCGCTGGGAGGTAGAGCGGCTTAAAATTACCGGATTCTTTAGCGAAACAGCCTTTACAGCACTGGGTCGTCAGCACCGTTCATTGGCAACTCGACGGGTCACCGCACCAAGCTAAGACTGCGGGCTTCCAACAAGCTACACTTGGGTAGGCTGCCACTAGCCTTCATACCGCTCACTCATGCAACCCCTTGTCCCGTAAATCCCTCACCGTGTCGAACGCTTTCCTCTCCGCCGCCGCCTTCGCCTCAGCACTCTTGAACATTTCCCGATGGTGCGGTTCCGGCACATGCCGCCCGTTCTCCACTACCGGCCGCTGGTACATCCTCTCCTCCCACGCCTTGAGCGCGAGGAATTCGTCTAGGCTAACCACACCGGCAAAGGGCGCAATGGGTCACCCAACTCCAATTTGCGATTTCCGCGATGGTGCACTTGTCGCCGATGAGGTATGGCTTGCCGGTGATCTCGAGGTGCGTGTTGAGCACGCCGTAGAGACGCTTGGTCTCCTTGGTGTCACGATGAATGGCGTAGACGATCTTGTCGGGCGCGAGGACGCGGAACCAATTGGCTTGGCCTTCCGGGAGGCATGTCAGTCCTCGGCGGTGCCGCAGAAGGTACGCGATGAGCCTCTAATGCACACATATACCTTGCATGGGACTAACCCCAGCATTCTATGGGACTGGCGCAGCCTATACGGATAGGAAAGTTCCGAAGGCAGGCGACACGGCGTGGAACTTGCTCGGTGGACTTGGCAAAGCACGAGCACTGCTGTAGCTCTGCACAAACGGGTCACGCACTGAAGAGGGGAGCTCCAGACGGCTCGAGGTACATGTAGAAATGCTGTGAGTCCTTCCCACTGACATCACCTCTGCGCCTTCCGCAGCATAAGAGTAATAGCGTAGCCCTCCATCACCTCCGCCTCGCCCACGACCTGGAACCCACCCCGCTCATAAAACCCCTTAGCCGCAGGCGTCGCCTCGAGATACACATCCTCTCTTCGCTCATCCGTAATCGCCAGCCCAGCCTCCAGCAACTGCCTCCCGATACCACGCCCTCGATACTCAGGCAGAATGCCAAACGTCGTAAGATCTACAACACTCGGGGCGGTCAGCAAATCAATCGCACTCATCAGACAGTGGTGGGCTGAAGCTTAGTCTTGCACTCACGCCACATATCCCCCGCCCGCCCCGCAAGCAGGCCCTCAAACTCCTCCTCCACAAGGCCCCATCGATCCCACAGCGCCTCATTCCTCCACGCCGGACCGTGACGGTAGCACTCCTGCAGCATCAGCTCCCTCGCATAAACCGCGCTCGCATCCCGCGAGGAGGCGGGGGCCTCCCAGCCCGCGAAGCCGATAATCACCTCGCCACCGCCATCACCACCGCCCTCACCACCGCTGCTGCCGCCCGGCCCATCGATCGCCATGACAGCTTTCAACACAACATCAGCCGGGTCGCGTACGAGCTTAACGTACCGCGACTCCCTCTCCTCCCTCTCCACCTCGCGCTGTTCGGGCGTATGCCCAGCCTCCTCGCCGTAGATGGCGCAGCCCAGCGCATCGTCCCGGAAAGCCGCGGAATCCGCCGCAGCGAGCTGGCGTGTGTCGGCCAGTGTCGCGCGCTGGACCACGACGACGCCGACGAGAGGAGGTGCCGATGAGATGCTGCTGGCTGCTGGCTTGTTGGTTGGGGGCTGCATGGACTGGATGATGGATATGGATATGGATAGCAAAGCATGTAACTAACTCATGCTCACCAACGGATCACGCACAACTTTCTCCCCCTCATATAACCATGCCTGCTTGCCCCATCGCGCATGTTTGCTTTACCCCCTAGGAGGTATGAGACAGACGGGAGCGAGACTGTGGCGAATAGGGAACAACAACATCATCTACCCACCACCCATCCTTTGTCCTGAAACGGCCCGGGCGGATCGGTCACATACACTGATCTCACATGCACATTGCAACGCGAGGCAGCGCTTGAGTCCGATCCCATTGCAAACGCCCACCGCGGCATAGCCCTCTCGTAATCCAATCCGTGCAATGTCTTGTGGCGGCTTCCTACGGACGGGACACTCACACAAGCTTCAGCGCAAACCCACCCCCCTTCTCCTCCCCCTCCCGCCCCTTGAAGATACTGCTGAAATCCACCTCCCCCTGCAACCCCGGCGCGGCGCCCCTCATCGGCGCATTGGGACTGGCATGCCGGCGCCGCTTCTCCTGTCCAGCTTTCGACGGGAATGTCGGGAACATGGCCGTCGGCTTGGGCCGCGGGTCTTCGCGAAAGTAGGGGTGCTCGAGCATGGCTTTCGCGGTGGGCCGGTTGGCCGGGTTGAGGGAGAGCAGGCTGTTGAGGAGGGTGACGCCGGCGTTGGTTAGGGTGGAGGAGAATTTGGAGCGGATGATGCTGCCTTGGGTGGAGGCAGAGGAGGTGGTGGGCAGACGGAGGGTGCGGGCGTTGGGCAGGGTTTTGAAGGCGGGCCAGGTGGTTTGGGTGGGGATGCCGCAGAGGGTGAAGATCTGTGGGGTTCATTAACGAAAAAGGCATGGGTTGTGTATCTGCTTCTCTTTCCAGCCACGGCGCGTCAGATGTGACTGGAGGAGGGCGACTCACCTTGCTCAGCTGCTCGACTTCGTTCTTGCCTTGCAGCAGGGGCTGCTTGGTCAGTAGCTCGCCGAAGATGCAGCCGAGACTCCACATGTCGATACTGGCATCGTAGTCCGTGGCGCCTAGGAGTAGCTCCGGCGCGCGATACCAGAGTGTCACGACCAGCTGCGTGAGATTGGCGGGTGCCGGGTCGGCGCCGACGAAGCGCGCCATGCCGAAGTCGGCCAGCTTGAGCTCGCCGCGGTTGTTCAGAAGGATATTGCTGGTCTTGAGATCACGGTGTAGAATCCAGTGGGCGTGCAAGAACTCAACCGCACTGCCCAGCTGCAACAACAGCGTCTTGACTTCCGAGGGCCGGAAGGGCTCCTCCATCTCCTCCTGCAGCGTCTTGAGGTCGTGCTCGAGGAACTCCATGACCAGGTACACATCCTCCTTCGCTTCGCCCTCGCCCGTCACGACTTCCCGCAAGTCGACAATGTGGCGGTGCTTGGCGGCGCGCAATGTCTGGATCTCCCGCAGGGCGGTGACGGGGAAGCCGGCATCGCGCGCCGGGTCGAGTTTGAGCTTCTTGATGGCGACGATCTCGCCCGTGGCTTCTTCGCGGGCGCGCGAGACAAAGCCGTAGCTGCCCTCCTCGATGTGGTTGAGGCGGTCGAAGCGCTCGACGGAGCGGCAGGGCTGCCAGGGCGGGACGTGGGCGCGGAGGAGTGTGCGCTCGGGGGGTGTGGGTGTGTCCTGTCCGGCATTGCTGTTGGATAGGCGGCGTCGCTTCGCTGGCCGCTCGGTGTCTGCGTCTTCTTCGCGTGCGTGGCCGTTGGTCTGTGTCGTTGCTGCTGCTGCGGCTGCTTGCTGTGCTTCCTCGGCCTCGCGCTGCTTCTTGGCCTTGACCCGTTTCTTCTCTTCCTTGTCCGCCTTCCGTCTCGCATCTTCCGCCGCATCCTCGGCCGAGTCTGCCCAGCGCGAAGTCATTGTCCGTGGTATTCGTCGTGGCCGGAGGTGGTTGCGCACATCTATATATATACCTAAGGTACTGGTTTGGAGATGTTTCAAGTGACGACACCAGCCCGCGCTTCCAACGCCTTCTTCAAGCCTGCGTATTCGGTTCAACGATGGACAATTGTCACCCAACTGATCTTTCACTGCTCGGTGTGCTATCATGCGAAGTAGCCTGCCTCGCACAACCAGCCAGCTTTCTCGCAATGCCAACCGCGTGAATACTCGGCGCTGCAGAGTCGCCGGCGCAAGATGGAGCTCGACTGCTGCGGGAGAAGATGGGCACAAATGGTCGACTCCTCTAGCCAAGCAGTTGACTGAGGCCATTACAGTGCGTGGAAGCAGTCTACGGCAGTCGATCCTCACTAATTGCATACCAGACAACCGGACCCATCCCCGTGGCCTCCTACATGCGCCAATGCCTGACCTCTGACCTCGGCGGCTACTACACCTCCACCGCCCCCTCCGACAAGGACCAGTTCGGCGCGAAAGGGGACTTCGTCACCTCACCCGAGATCAGCCAGGTGTTTGGCGAGCTGGTCGGCGTGTGGGTCGTGGCGGAGTGGATCGCCCAGGGCAGGAAGAGCGAGGGGGTGTATCTGATGGAGATGGGACCCGGCAGAGGCACGCTGATGGATGACATGCTGAGGGTATGGCGACAGGAGAGTGTCATTCCATGCCTGAGCCAGTGCTGATAACTAAGGGCAGACCATCCGCAACTTCCCACCTTTAGCCAAAGCGATCGAGGCCGTCTACATGGTCGAGGCCAGCCCGAGGTTACGGGAGACGCAACACAAGCTGCTATGCGGCGACAACCCGCTCACGGAGATCAGCATCGGCCACGAGAGCACGAGCAAGCACTCCAAAGACCTCAAGATCATCTGGACCGAAGACATCCGCTTCGTGCCGCGCGAAGCGGCCAAAACCCCCTTCATCGTCGCCCACGAATTCTTCGACGCCCTGCCCATCCACGTCTTCCAATCCGTCGCACCGCCTCCTCCGCCGCCGCAACAGCCAGATGGCCAGACGACGATACAGACACCCACCGGACCCATCCAGGCGGCTGGCCAGCAAAGGAGGCTCCCCAAGGAGCACCAGTGGCGCGAACTCGTCGTCTCGCCCAAGTCGCCACACAAATTGAAAGAAGGCGAGCCGGAGTTCGAGCTCACGATGGCCAAAGCCTCGACGCCGCACTCGATGTACCTACCCGAGACGTCGGCGCGGTATAAAGCGTTGAAGAGTACCGATGGCGCGACGATAGAGATCAGCCCGGAGAGCCAGGCGTACGCGCGGGACTTCGCCATCCGCCTCGGCGGCTCCAACCCTAGCCCGACACCCACACCGCCGTCCAAGCCGTCGCAGGCCAGCAGTAGCAGCGGCAGCGGCAGCGGCACCGCACCATCATCAGCGACCGCCGGCCAGCGCACCGTCGTCCCCTCGGCCCCAGCCGAAAAACCTCTGCTCAAACCCTCGCCCTCAGGCGCAGCGCTGATAATCGACTACGGCCCCGCCACCCACATCCCCGCCAACAGCCTGCGTGGCATCAAAGCCCACAGCATGGTCTCCCCCTTCCTCTCGGCCGGCACGACCGACGTCAGCGCCGACGTGGACTTCTTAGGCCTAGCGGAAACGGCCATCCACTCCTCGCCGGGTGTGGAGGTACACGGGCCGGTCGACCAAGCGCGCTTTCTGACTGCTATGGGGATTGAGGAGCGGGCTGCGCAGCTTGTGAAGTTGGCTGTAGATAAGGAGAGGGGGGGTGGCAGCGGAGGGAAGGAGAAGAGTGAGTTGACGGAGGTGGTGAAGCGGATCGAGGGCGGGTGGAAGCGGTTGGTGGATCGGGGGCCGCAGGGCATGGGGCGGTTGTATCAGGTCATGGCTATTGTGCCGTTCGCGCCGCCGAAAGAGGGGCAGGCGAGGAGGAGGCCGGTGGGGTTTGGGGGGCATGTTGGGGAGTTGTGATGATGGTTGGGGGGGGGAGGTGGGTGTAGTGTAAGTGTAGGCGCTATGCGAGAGTTCTGGTTGCCGTTGGACGGAATTAGTAACCCGAACTGTATGATTACTTTGTACAGTGAAGACATTACGGCGGCAGGGTTTCAGGCACACACGCAGATGGCGATGTCATGTTGTACAGTAGAGACACACACAAAGACGACGTGGCCTCGACGTGCTACCTGCACGCCTTCCTTTCCTTCCATCGCTCTTTAGTGACATCCGTCCGCCCGTACATGCCCTTGCGCACCCGATCCGAACATGCTCTCCCACCCGGCCCACCGCTGGCATCGCTTTCCCTTGTCGTGACCACTACTCTCCACGCCCTCCCCAGCAAGGCCTCACACAGCCTCAGTGCACAATGCACAGTGCGCCGTCACCAGCCCGTCGGCGCTTACTGCTCGCTCCGCTGCGGATGTTGAGGGGTGTCAGCACGGTCCTCTTGGAGTGGTGGTGGTCATGATGAGACTTACAGAGCCGCGGTGGGCTTCCCATTGCCGGTCAAAGGTCCGGGCACTTCGTCTCGAGCACCCCTTCCAACTCGCGCGCCGCTCTCTCGAGACTTTGGGCGGACCTGCCCTTCGCGAAAGGCACCTTGCAAGACCCGCTGTGCAGCCAGCCCTGACTTCCTCGCTTGCCGTTCCATTGCCCTATCACTCTCCGCATGTCCAAGTCCACCCAGCCATGCACTAACCAAACCTCCATAACCATATGCTTCTCGCCCGCCCAATCCAGTCTGCAGCCCTTGACCATCCTCCTCTCCCAAGGATGCGCTGCCGCCGCCATCGCCGCTGCTAAGGAAGTGTTGTGCAAGTGCTGTGTGCAGAGGGTAAGAGCAAGGAGAAGGGCCGGGGACTCACATCTACTCCTACAACCCGAAAGCAACCTCACGCACACACATCCCCAAGCAACGCATCCAGCACCCGAAGCAATCCAGCGCCCAAAGCAACCCATCGTCACGCATCACACGTCCTCGTCGGCCATTGGCACGGTCACTTCGCTCAGGGCACGACAGTCACTCCATCGCGCCTTGCGCGTATCCCTGCGTGGTCATGCCGATGACCGCTTCATAGCTGTACTCATTGCCTGCATCCTCCGTCTTCAAGTACGCGGCCCTGTCAAAGGCGCGCTTGTCGTGGTAGACCCTCGGCTTATAGTCATAATCATCCCTGGAAATACAAACACGCGGTTAGTGATCATCGGGTGCCTCAATATATAGGTGAAGCAAGCTATAGAAGCTCGTATTGGTATGGTATGGGCATCTGGGGGGATAGGGTGGGGCAAGAGGGGGTTGCAGGCGGATGAGGATGTGGATGGATGTTCGGATCAGTACCCCTCATCGCCCGCATACTCGTCGCCGCCCGCCTCCTCAACGTCCTCGTCGCCGCCGTCGAAGTACTGCTCGGCGTTGTAGTCGTCGCCGTCGTCCTCGTCGTCCTCGTCGAAGTCGTCGTCCTGCGGGCCGTCGCCATCCGCCTCGTCGTCGTCATCCTTGTCCTCGCCATCGTCGTCGTCCGTAGCATCCCCAGCGCCCTTCTCGTCGTCATCGTCGAAGCGAGCGAGCTTGTCGAACGTCGTCTTCTTGCTCAGCATGAGCTTCTTCTTCGGCGGCGCGTTCGGGTCGTCCGGGTCGGCATCCGGGTTGTAGCCGATGGTCTCCCAGATCTCCCTCGGGAACAGGTACGGCGCGGCGAACTTGACCTTCGTGAGATCCGGCAGCCTGAACTCCTTAGGCCCGTACTTCTTGCCGTACGTCGGCTGGTCCTCGAAGGCGTTGAAGTCGGCGGCCGTGCGCTTGTTGCAGAGAGCCTTGAGAGAGCCCATTGGTCCGGTGTAGTGCGGGCCGGCGTGCTTCCTGGCGATCATGTCGCGGTAGATGTTGACCTTGCGGCGCTCCCTCTCCGTGACTGGCGGGGCACGCGGGACGCCACCCGGGTACGGCTGTAGAGGTGTCAGCGTGTGGCGTGTAGGTGATGGTTCCGCCTCGGCCGTGATGGCAGCGCTGAGGAGCGGTTCGTGCATCAGCTGAGGGAGTCATCAGCACTTACCGGCCAGACAAACGCCTGCTTCGGATCGTCCTCGTCTGCCTTCGTGCCCTCGGCATCGTACGCCAACACCTCCTTCTCCAGGTCGGGATCGACGTCGAATGGCAGCTTCTGACCTCCCATGGTGCCGCCCATGTTGCGTCCGCCACCGAATCCGCCGCGAGACATGTTGAGTGAGTGAGTGGGTGGTTGGTGATTGAGTGAGTGTGTGGTGATGAAGTGAGTGAGTGAGTAGATGAGTAAGTGATTGAGTGGATGCCCGTCAACACCAAGCGAAGCGATTTGCAATGTTCAGCGTGAAGGGTAGCGATGGAAGTGATGTTGTGATGTCGTGAGCAGAGTTTTCATGGCTTGGCGAAGTGCGGCGATATTCAGAGCTAGCGTTGCCACGAGCGTTGCCACGAGCTTTGGGATGGAAGTTGAGGAAGGAGCGATCAAAAGCTCGAGTCGAAGATTGATTGGTACGTGGGGGCCAAATTCATGCGGGCTTATGCAAAGTTTATGCATGCCCGAACTCTAAATTTCGCTCCCTAACAACTCGAATATGTTTGCAGTCTAACCCATGCGCTGAGTGACAACAGGGTACTCACAGTCAAATATTGCCAAGGGAATTCAGAATTAGCTGGCTATCACGGCACACAGTTGTCCACAGGGGAGCTGCAATACGCGGAGGGATGCGAAACGTTTTGTCATATCCTCATTGCAGTGAAGCGAGATACCTAATGCTATTTACAAGAAGCAGACGCTTAACATATGCTGTCCCTGTCCCTTCATGCCAAACGCTTCCGAGCGTGGCAAACCTGCATCGAATGCCTCACGTCCAGCATGAGTCATCTTTGCCTCGCTTGCGTACACGCTACTTAGTTTGCAGCAAGAGCACGAGCGTGCGCGCGCTTGTTGTCGCTGCTGGCGATGTCCTTGAAGGTGGTGGCAAGGAGGTACGCGATCCAGTCCAGGAGTTGCTTCAGCGTCATACCCTTGTGCGGCCCAATGGGCTTCGGGCCCTCAGTGCCGTTTGAATAGGTGGAAGGCAGCGCCGTCGGCACAGCTCCAGTCGGCTGCGCGCCGGTCGGGAGAGCCGAGGTGAGGTTGGCGATGTAGGAGGAGAGGATTGGGTCGATGGAGGCGGATGGGATGAAAGAAGTCAGGGCGCCGGTCGAGAGGCCCGAGGTCAGGTTGGCCAGAGCTGAGGAGTAGATAGGAGCTAGTGTGACCGATGGGGCAGCCGGAGCAGAGGCTGTAATGGCAGCCACAAGGGCGCTGCTGCTTGCCGAGGTCGCCAGGCCGTAACCAGATGGCACGATGGCGGAAACGACGCTGCTGCTGGTTGAACTGTAGGCTGTCGCTCCCACTGGCTCTACAGTATCCGTCTCTGTGATTGTGATCGTGTAGACAGATGGCGAAGAAACGCTAGTACCCGTGGGTGCCAGGAGGGTGCTGTTGGCACTCTGCGTGATTACGACTGTGAACGTCGATGATGATGCTGGAGCGCTGGTGCCGATCGGGGAGACTTCGGTGCTGCTCACGGGCTGAATGACGGTGGTGGTGTAGACGGATGGGAGAGCCGGCGCGCTCGTGCCGATAGCTGAGACCAAGGTACTGTTCTGGGATTCCGTGACGGTGACCGTGTAGACGACGGGGCTTGTACCGACTGCGGATACAGCAGCACTGCTGGTAGTGATCGGTGCGGAGTGAGTATGGACCACTATAGTATTATTCGACGTACAGAGCGAGGTGAAAGTCGTATAGCTTGTCTCGACGGCCGAAGATGAAATGCCGGTCAGCGTCGAAAGGACGCCTGTGCCCGATGCGGCGACAGAGATGGTACTGTTGGGAGACGGGTATCCGGAAAGCGAGTACGGTGCTCCAGTGCCGATAGCGCCCACGGAAACTGTGCTGCTAGGAGACGGGTACCCGCTGAGCACTCCGGTACCTGTGGCTCCGACCACCGTACTGTTGGGAGATGGGTATCCTGACAGCGGGTAAGGTGACCCGGTACCGGTAGCGGCTCCAGAGATTGTGGCGTTTGATGTTGGGTAGCCTAGTGGGACACCAGTGCCAGCAGACGCGATAGACGATCCAGGGAAGACTGTCGTAGTCAGAGTCTCCGTTTCTGTCTCTGTGCTGGTGACGGTGATGACCGTGACGCTGGACGGCAACGGGGCGGCAGTCACAGTAACAATGACAGAGCTCGTAACCTCGACGGTGCTCGTGAATGTTGGGACGTCCAGATAGCTTGCGGCCGAGGAGATCGTAGTGGTAGCAGTCTGGTAGATAGTGCTGGTGATGACGACCTCACAGAACTCAGAGGTCTGTGGCAGGGCCTCACGCTTCTCGCGGGCACCATAGGCAACGCCAACGACGCCGGCCACAGCCAGTATGCTTGGAGTGTACTTCATGGTCGGCTAGAGGCAGGTCTCTACTCTCTTCGTGAAGTCTTAAAGTCTTGCGAGCACCCGTGCTCGGATTGAATGATGGTACGAAAAGGACTGTGTTGCTCACGGAGCGTAAATGAATGGAAGGGTGCTGAGCAGGAAGACGGTGGTAAGAGCAGAGGCAGCGCAGACGGGACAGCGACAGGTTCCTTATACCTGAGGTGTGTACCCCCGTACCTATGAAGTCCATGACATACACTGCCCAAAGAGAATCGGCGCATGAACCGCGCATTGTTTCGAGATCAGTCAGGCCATCAGCCCGATCACATCGTCCATCCTTGCCGTGCAACGATCCGCCGTGCTGCAAGCCCATCACGTACGAGTCTGTACGATTGAAGCTCCACACTGATCAACTTCACACGGACAGGTGCCATGGCTGCCGCTTGCCGCCCCGCGCGGCAGAGTCGTCTGGTAGAAGTCCTGAATAATTTCGGGAGTGTGCAAATGTGAGGAGGAGGAAGGAAGGCTGTCAGAGAACGTGTTTCAACTGGGTTGCGATGCAGCCAACCGGGATGGGAATTTATCGTAAGCATCGGGTGCAAAAGTGATGACACACCTATGCCCAGATAGATACCTGAGGTAGAGAAGCTACGGGAGAACACAATCGCTGTGATAACTTTCGACCTTCGGCAAGGTCTGATTATTTCTCTTCGAAATGCTACAAGCTGCGTTTACTGTAGACATGCTCCAGCCAGAGCCCTATCATCTGATTGTTGAACAATTACCTAGACGGCCACGACTTTTGGTGTCAGCCTATGCCGAAAAAGCCGAAGGAACCTCACCTTGAAACACTCTCATGAGCGTTCCTATGTCAAACCGGGGAGATCATCAGCCTCATCAATCAAGCCGAGGAAAGAATCAAAGAATTCGCCAAAACAGGAAGGATACGTAACTAGACCGGACCTCATCTCCTCGGCCTTGCAAGGCTGCAACTGAACAGCAATCACCGACATCCCAATCTGGCTACGTCGAAGACGCTGTTATCAACCTGTTGCAGAGAGGCTTTCGGGACGCCAGTACTACCGGAATACACTGTACCTCGGTCATAGACACGGTCAGCCCGAAGGACCTGAGCGTACCAGACTCGATTGATACCGACATCTACGGCTTGGGGGTCCAATTTACTTGAGGTACAATGGCGCCCATTACGGCACCTTCCCACCTCGCCAACCCACTCGCCACGTCATTACAGCTCGAGACGTCTTCATCGCAACTCGACGGAGTGCCGAGTGATCTGGAAGACTCAGTCCGCTATGAAACAGCACGTCTGATTCAAACAGCGGGGATTCTGCTACGCTTGCCCCAGGAGATCATAGCACAGTCGATCATCGTGTTGCAGCGCTTCTGGGTTGGCCCGGATGGGGGAAGCATGCTTGAGTGTGACCCGAAGGTACGTCATACAGTTGTCCTAGATACGGGGGTGCAACATGCAACGTTGTGGAACTGTGGTGGCTGACGATGCGTAGGATGCGGCAGCCGCTGCGTTGTATCTGTCCGCCAAGCCATCCGCCCATCCCGTATCTCCCAGGCAGCTACTGACCGTCTTCGACTACCTCGCTGCCATCAGAGGAGACTTTGCTGCGGCCGCCGCCGGTGCAGGCGAGCTCAAGCCCGATCGGCACCTGTCCGAAGGCGACTACGAAGCACAGCGAGACCGCCTCTACAAGACCGAGTCCTGCATGCTCCGTGTTCTCGGCTTCCAGACGCACGTCGCTCTACCATACACCCTCTGCATCAACTACCTCCAAGCCTTAGAAGTCTTCCAGACGACCGAAGGCTCTCTCGTAGCCAAGCGAGCATTCGCTCACCTCACCAGCGCTCTCCTGAGCCCGCAGTCGCTATACCTCACGCATCAGCCCTCCGCGCTGGCCACGGCGAGTATCTACCTTGCCGCTCGCGAGGTGGATGTCAAACTGCCGGAAGTGGAGTGGTGGGAAGTCTTCGATGTGGACAGGGAGGAGCTTGGCTTCCTTGTCGTTGCCTTGACGAGCCTTGCGGGCTTTGCGGTTGAAGAAAACCGCAAGTGGGGCCGGAGGATGGTGCCGCTGACGACCGAAGAGCTCCGCGCTGAGATTGAGCGACAGCGAATGCTGGAGGCTGGAGCGTGATGATGGCTTACCGCCCCAATACCGTGGCACAAGTAATCCTTATATGCTACTCGTGCGCCGTCGGATATCAGGGCGATGATATGCAGGCACGTTATCTGGCGACTATCCACACGAGAGTAGGGTGTCGCTAACGAAGAGAAGTCACGTGAAATCGCCATGCATGCCATCACATCCACTGGCCGACAATCGGTATCCGCCGGTACATCTCATTGTACATCCTCCCCACATATCCCGGCGCCTCGCCAGCTCGTCCGATCACGCCGAAGCTGCCGGCCATCCACAGCCCGGTGACCGCAGCCGCAACGCCGTTGATGATGTACCATCTCCTCTTCTTCGACAGCTGCCTGTCCGATCCCGCCGCACCCGTCACCTGGTCCGGCGTCAAGCCAAGCCACTTCGCCCAACCCCACGTGATATGCAAAACACCGACGGAGATCAGCGCGGCGAAGCCGGCATAGCTGATGACCGGATGTCTTGCGAAAGCATGGCTGACATAGCTGAGATTGACGTTGGACTGGCCGCCCGGGATTTGGTTCGGGATGGCGCGGTTGATGAAGACGTGTCCGACCAGTAGCGGCAGGAAAGGGTAGCCTAGCTTGCTCACGCCGGAGACCTTTGGCCAGAAGTCGCCGCTGAAGAAGCTCTTCTTCTCTTTGCCTTCGTTGTCGCCGTATCTTTCTGCGTTCAGGTTCCGGCGTACCACCCTCAATGCCACGCCGGAGAAGACGTGCACCCACAACGGCAGGATGACGAGCAGCGGTTCGGCGGGTATTCCTTGGTAGTACGGTCGTGTGAGTAGTAGGAATCTCTCGCTCTCTGGTACACTGCGTGTGATGAGTGGTATTATGGAGGTATTGGTGATGTGGGCGAGGCCGAAGGCGGTGAAGGCGTAGCTCGAGTACTTTTGTATCCGGCTGAGATACCACATGGATGTGTGTGACAGCCCTAAGGTGTGTGTTCCCTTGGGCTGCGCTGGGTGCTCGGTATCACTGGTGCCGGGGAAATAGCCATCCTTGCTGTCGGTTGGTGTCTCTTCGACGGGCGAGGGCTCCAGTTGTTGCAGCCCAAGCGTGGACTCGCGGTCGTAGTCGGCCATCTTGATGGTCTCGTCGGACAACGCTGAGCTGGTTCACGGAACGCCGGTCAAGGTTGGTGAGGTGCGAACGGAACATCGATCAGATCATTAGGTTTAGATGAGAGCTGTCGGCGTCAGCAAGCTCCGAATCTGTATGATTGGTGCGCACTCACTAGCGCAAATCTATGCATGAGCCTTCTGACGATCCAGTCCCCTTCGTCCTTTGGCCATCGATGAACTGCATCTCCAACTTGAACACTCCGTCTAGCACCGCGAATTGAGCCCATTGATAGCTCCTCTACGGCTGTAGATACCACTAATCACTACTCCGATCGATCGCCACTCATTACACGTCCTACCATACCAGGGCTCGAAGTCATGGCACCCGTGAGTCGTGCCCTTCCCATGGATCTTCTAGCTCACTAATGTCTGTCGTAGAGAGGCCAGACGCTGCCCCAGGCGGCCACAGAATCCGCTCGTGAAGCCCGCAAGTCCTTCTTCTGTACGTTCGCCACCGACGCCCCGCGCCTCGATATATTCTAATCGAAAGAGACAGGCGAGCTATGTCAGAAGGGTTATGCCCGCATGAACGACTATGAAGCTCACGAGGGCTCATACGACCACCAACATCGCAAGGTCCGCTACTCAGGACTACCCGTCCAGAGACAAAGACCCCAACACGACTAACCATCACAACAGCGCCTCAAAGAGATGAAGCAGCTCACGAAAGACCCGAATGCAATCTCCAAAGCCGAGCGCGAGCGCAAAGCCAACGAGGAGGCCGGTCTAAAGTCCATTAACCTCAGCCTGTCCAGCGGCGGCACTGGCGGATCGACAACGAAGAAGAAGCCCGTCTTCAAAAGCACGCTCCAGCCGCATAACGCTGCCGCGATCGGCCAAACCGCAGCGCTACCCACAGCATCTGCGAAGGACGATGTTGTAATGCTCGATAGTAGTAACGACGATGAGGCGTGGTTAAGAGAGTGCGTCAAGCTGGCCGCCGAACCAGCACAGCCCAGCACCTCAGACCGCTACGATCCACGCGTCCCAAGTCGTCTCAACCCGTGCCCATTCCCGCAGTGCGAGGAAGAACCATGCAAGCACGCAAACAGCCTCCCCACGCGCGACCCACGCCGAACGCTCGAGGGCCTACTGCGCGCACGCGGCCTGCCGACCAAGGAGCCCAACGAGTCCTGGGAGACCTTCGGCCGCCGCAGGATGGCGGACAATGTGCGCGAGCTACAAGCCAAGGGCATGAAAGTGCACGATCATATCCTCGCCGATGTGGAAGCGAGAGGAGGAGGAGAGGGGCTGTCAATTAATGGCTGAAGAGAAAACTCGCACAGGAATGCCAATCGAAAGACCGCCTCACAAGCGGAAAACCTCATGCCGCTGCCACTTCGGGGTCGGAGGGTCGGCGATGCAAGGAAAGAGTGCATGAC
Organism: Oleoguttula mirabilis; assembly: GCA_035135055.1. Lineage (NCBI taxonomy): Eukaryota > Fungi > Ascomycota > Dothideomycetes > Mycosphaerellales > Teratosphaeriaceae > Oleoguttula > Oleoguttula mirabilis. Next base: position 56,664 of record JAVFHQ010000040.1, on the reverse strand, counting down.
CAAGCTGGGTGTGGCAGTGTCACGATGCAGCTGTCGTTTTGCAGCTTGGATGTCGCATCGCTGCAACAGGCCAAACGAGACCCCAACTGCCGCTATTTCTAGCGCCCACTCCATGCGCCAATACTCTAGTGGGGTCCCGCAATGGCAATGAGAAAGCACGTGGAGCCGAGCGTGAGGCAGCGCGGTATTGATGGCGTCGAGGGGATAGAGAAAGTTGTGGGGGGGAGAGGTGGAGGCAATGATGCAACATGTAGCGTCCGGCAAACCCGCCCGAAAGACCAGCCCTTGTGCAGACAGAACCTGCTTTTGAGGGGGTCACAAACGTAGCCACTTAGCCACTCTCTGTCTATGGGACCCGAAGATTGGGAGATTCTAGATGTCGATCAAAAAACCCCCAGGAGCGATAGTGGTCGCTCCTACCGTCGCCCCAGATCAATATCCAGCACCATCACCATCCTCTCCCCATTCCTATCCCTACTTTCCTCCCCATTCGCCTCCCCATCGCCATCTCCATCCCCCTCCTCCCCCGGTAGCCCAAAGAACGGCTTAACCCCATATTCGACAACCTCCTCAAACAACCCCGCAATCAACCCCTGCAACTCCCCGCCCGTCTGCGCGAAATCCGGAAAAGCATTGACCTCCAGCAACCACGCCGCCCCCTCTGCATCGACCATGAAATCCAGTCCGAAGATCTCAAAGGCGTTGGGTAAGGGCTGGAAGTGGATGCTCATGCTCCGCGCCGCGGCCTCGAAGACTTCGCCCGTGATGTCGCAGATCTGGGTGAAGACGGCTTGGCGCCAGTCGGAGTCGGGGGCCGCTGGGCTGGTTGGGGAGAGGGTGGTGGTGGTGGTGGTGGTGGTGGTGGTGTTGTCGTTGGTGTTGTTGTTGTTGTTATTGTCGAGATGGCAGCGGGGTAGGGACCAGAAGGCGTGCACGCTGCCCTCGCGCTCGCCGGACTGCAGGCACGTGTTCGTCAGATGCCTGGCCAACTCGTCGTTGGGCGACGCCACCGCCTCCGAGCCTTCTTCTGCCACCGAGGAAGTCGGTGCGGTGTAAGCTTGGCCGGCGAAGAGGGCGAGCATGGGTTTGTAGACATACACCTTCAGCGCGCCGACGGCGAGCACGTAGGTGCGGATGTGGAACTTCCGCCCCGCCGAGGGGTGCGGGGACGGGAGCAAGAGGGGCGGGTGGATGTAGGGTTGGGCGATGAAATGGCGGAGGTGCGAGGTGACGACGCCGGTGTGGGCTGAGTTGCCTCTCGCCTCTCCGCCGTCATGCTCATCGTCGTCGGTGCCGGAGTGCTGCGCCCGGTCCCCGTGCTCGTCCTCGTCCTCGTCCTCGTCGTCGGAAGGCGGATCCCACTCCTCGAAAATCGCCCCCAACTCCTCCTCGGAACTAAACAGCCGAATCCCCTGCCCCCGCTCACTCATCCCCGGCTTCAAAATCCACCACTCCCTCCCCGCAGCCCCTTTGCCCTCCCCCCTCGCCCAACTCTCCCTGAGCTCAAACGCCTCCACCAGCGCATCGTCCAAGAACTCGGCATAGTCGACTTCGAACTCCACGCTAGGCTTCACATGGTCCCGCAACACGTTGCTCTCCGGGTGCTTCGTCAACCAGTGCGACACAGTAGTGGACAGGTAATGTTTGCGGATCAGGGCTTTGCGGATGACGTAGCTGTTGGCGAGGTTGGTGTGGGGGTGTTGCAGTAAGTGCTCGAAGTCGATGTTCTCGTATTGGCGCCATTGGAGGAGTTTGCCGTCCAGGGGTGGCGGCGCAGATGTCTCGTTGACGAGGATGAGCAGATCTGGTGGGAGGCGAGCTTTCAGCGCGGCCAGCAGGAGCGGCTGCACATAGGCGTCTTCGTAGTCGATGTGGGCGTAGATCTTGTCGACTGGGCCCATGATGGTGCAGTGTGCAGGATATTTCTACGGACGCCCAACACTGAAGGCTGGCAAATGATGTGAAGTCGTGGTGTGGGTGCGGAAAATCCTCCGCGTGAACCTGCTCTCCAATGGCATTACCGCATTTCCAACCGTAACTCTTCCCAAGTCGCCTTTTTGCAGCGTAACAACATAACCATGCCAGACGATGGATGAAATGAACGACCTCAACCCTTCTTCCCCGCCGCCGCCTTCCCAAAGAACGAGCTCATCTTCTTCATGCCACTCGTATCCGCCTTCATCAACCGCTTGACCCCGTGACTCATGCCCTTCTTCTTGGCCTCCTCGTCCTCCTTCTTCTGCTTCTTCACATTCGCCTTCTCCACCGCCTCGTCGTCGTCCAGCACGCCGCGCTTGCGACTGATGTTGTCGCTGATAGACCGTAAGGCCTGCGCTTCGGAGCGCAGGGCGGCGATGTGCGCGAGGTGTTTGTTTAAGGGTGTGAAGTCGACGAGGGGGCTTTTGGCGGGGTCGGCGAAGATGGTTTGGAGGTGGGCGCGGAGGGCAGGTGGTGTGTAGGTGGTGAGGAGGAAGGTTAGAGCGGTGCGGAGGCGGAGGAGGTGGGATATGTCGGCTGCTGGAGGGATGGAGGAGGAGGCATTGACGGATGCCACGGAGAGGGTGGTGGCTGTTGTGGAGACTGTTGCGATGCTTGTCGCTGACGTGTCGGTGTTCTGCGAGGTTGCTGCGGACACGCTCCCTGGACTTTCCGCACCCGCCGTAGCATCCTCGCTGACCATACTGACACTACTCTCCTCCCTCCGCATACTCAGCTCCGGCATCTCCAGCGCCTTCTTCACAAAATGCTCCTCCATGCTAGCCGGTAGCCCAGCCTTGACCATCTTCAGCGCCTTGTTCAAGAGCTGTCCCGCCAGCATAATGACATTCAACGTAAAGCTGGCGTCCTCCTCCGGCCCCGTATCGATGACGTTGCAGACAGCGCGCATCCGCTTCTCGATCATCGTCTCCAGCGCTCGTCCGCCGCTCGACTTGAGCACGGTCTGTAGGTGCTCGAAGCGGTCTGCGTGGGGTTCGAAGAAGAGGCGGTCGTGTAGGGTGCCCCAGTCCGGGCGGCCCATGCCGTCGTCCGCGGGCCATAGGGCTGGGAGCACGATGAAGAGAGGGTCGATGGGGGTTGCAATGAAGAGGTCGGGTGTTTGGAGGACGTAGGCTTCGTCGTCCTGCTGTATACTGTCGTCCTGCGTCGTTTGCCTGGGTGTGTCGTCTTCATCCAATCCGTCTGGGGCAAGCAGCCAGCTCCGACATGCCTTCTTCGGCGCGGCTATCCTGGTGAACTCGTAGAAGCCGTGCTTGGGGTCGGCGAAGTAGCGTGACGGTGTCGAGCTTGCTGGGTTGGGGAGAGTGATGATGCGCGCATTGGGGGAGGCATTCTTGGGCAGGACGAAGAGTTGTGGCGGCTGCTCTACGCTCGGCTCGAGTGTCTGCAGCGTCGGTTTGGTTGTTTCGTCTGGTTTGGCCTTGGACGCTGCGGGCTTTCTGGAGCGTGTCTTCATCTCGCATCCAGTGGTGTGTCCGTTTACACAATGCACGGTAGTAGGATGCGCGGTAAGATGCTGTTGCCGTTGCTATATACCTTAGCCAAGTCCGATTGACGCTGTGTGAGGAGGAGCATTGAGATTGAGATGCCATTCGACGCGATGCTGACGCGACTTCCCCACGTTTCGGTGTCGATCTCGTGTTTGAGACAGACGACAGACCCATGTCGGTGCAACGCTACAAGCGAACGCCTCTGTTGAGTGTTGACCGACTCCGACTCGTCTTTGAGACGGCACGACAACATTGCCATATGTATATATCTATAAGCCCACACAGGTTGGAGCAGCACTGCGACAATGGTCGTCGTGCGGGAGTCACCACGGGCCAAGCAGTCGCCGGACAAGAACGCAGCGCAATGGCCGCCCAAGTCGCCCTTCCAAGCACTACTATCTTCGCCCAGCGGGAGGAAGAAGTGGCAGGATCACAGGACGCGAGGAGGGGAACGGACGCCTTCGCCATCGCCGTTGCGTCGGCCTATGAGTAGCTCAAAAGCGCTGCAGGCTGTCTCCATGGGGTCGGACGACGATGACGAGGACGAGGATGAAGAGACGCTGCGGTTGAAGATGGAGATGATCGCGACGAAGCTGAAGATGAAGGCGCTGCGGCGGAAGAAGCTGGCAGGCGGTGATGAGGGGAAGGAGGATAGCAGCCGAACATCCTCACGCGCCGACTCTATCCGTACGTCTCCGCGCAAGTCACTCCACCCTTCAACCTCGCAGCCGAACCTCCGCAGACCGGCCGCGGAGGTGGAGGTACCGCTCTCGCCGGCCAAAGATCGTATCGCCGAGCCAGTGTCCCCGGCAAGGAAGCGCCTCGGTCTCAAAGCGCCAGCCAAGGCGCAAGATGTCTCGCTCAAGCGCGCCAGAGACGGCACGCAGGTCAATCGAGCCGACTCGGTACGTTCCGCGCTCAGCTACGAGGCGCCGAAACCGAAGAGCTTTAGCGAGAGGCTGCAGGCGAGCAAGCAGCAAACTGACGAGCGGGAGGCAAAGTTTGAGCGCATTGAGCGGACGCGGAGTAAAGGGTTTGGTGGCAATGGCACGACTGTGCACGATTCGAGGCGCGAAAACGGGACCGTCGGCACGAGTGGCGCCAGTGTAGAACGTGTGGCAAAGCGGCCATCTTCTGCTCGCGAAACGCAGAACTCATCCCGCCCATCCAAAGATGCATCGATATCCCAAAGTGCATCAACCCGTTCATCACAATCGACTTCACGCGCCAAGCCCACAGCCAGCGCTCTCTTCCAAACTGCCGGAAAGTCTCAGAGCAGGACTGCGCGAGCCTCTGCGGACAGCGACAGCGACCTCTCAATCGCCCCACCCACCGCCGAGGACACCCCCTCATCCAGCTACGACCCCATCTCCGAGATCCACCTCACCAAACGCCACATCCCTCACAGCGTGGTCGCCCGCGAAATGGAGGGCAAAGAACTCTACGATCTCCCGCGCCTGCTCAAAGAAGTCAAGTCCCCACACTACGACCCACCCGACTGCGAAGAGGATTTCGTCGTCTTCGCCGTGTTGGCATCGAAGACGTCCCCCTACGACCAGAAGCCGAAGCACAAGACGTCCGACATGGACAAGCCGCAGGAGGACGCCGAGGCGCCGCGGAACAAGTTCATGGTGCTCAAGCTGACGGATCTGAAGTACGAGGTCGACTGCTTCTTATTCGGCACGGCATTTGATCAGTTCTGGAAACTGACGCCGGGCACGCTGCTCGCCATCCTCAACCCGGCCATCTTGCCGCCCAAGACGAACCAGCATAGCGGGCGCTTCAGCTTGAAATTGGGCAGTTCGGAGGACTGCGTCATGGAGCTGGGCATTGCGCGGGACTTGGGGTATTGCAGTTCGGTCAAAAAGGACGGCCAGCAGTGCGGCGAGTGGATCGACAAGCGCGCGGCTGACATCTGCGATTTCCATCTCAATCTGTTTGTGGAGAAGCAGAGGAAGGGGCGGATGGAGGTCAATACCATGTGGCGTGGTACCGGCGGGGATCCTAAGTTTCGCATCAAAAGCCAGAGTCGGGAGGCCGGCGGGTTCGACAAGGACATCAAGCGGCAGAAGGGGATTACGCAGAGTCGGGAGTACGGCACACTGTACTCCGTGCCCACTGGCATGAAGAACAGCGCGGCGAGCCTGCTGGACGCCGAGGACATGGATGCGCTGCACAACATGACGACGGAAGAGGCGTCGCGGAAACGCATCGCGGCGGCGCAGAAGGAGCGCGACCTGGCCAAACGGCTTGGGGAGATTGGGAACAGCGTCGGCGCCGAGTACATGCAAGCCAAGACCGGCGCGACGGCGACGTCGTCGTCCACCTCTAGGTCTACCCGGTCGAGGGACATCGGCGCGGCGGATGCGCGGGCGCTGTTCGAGAAGCCCAAGGCTTCCGAGCTGGGCCTGCTGGACAACAAGGCGACGGCGACGCACCTCAGCCCGGCCAAGGACCGCAAACACCATTTCGGCATCGGCGCGGTGGGGTCCTCGGGCCGGGGGGCGATGGGGTGGGGTGGCGCGCGCGAATACGGTCTGTTACAGCCTAAGAACACCGGCCGGCTTGGGAGTCCCGAGAGGGGGCAGACGAAGCTGGATACTACTACTGCCAAGCTCGTCTCGGCGGTGCGCCCACCGGCTGTGCGGGCCCGGTCGACGGAGGACGGCAGTCTCAGTCCGACGAAGAAGCGGGCGCGCTTCATGCTGGACAAGAAGGGGATCCGGGAGCCCGGGCGGGAGAGTGGGGGCCAGGACTTGTGGCGGGGACCGTTGGCCGATGATGAAGATGAGGATGGGTTGGATATTGTATAGCATACATTTGCGCGGCTGTGGCTCCGGGGCCGCAACGATGGCGATGGCGCCGGGGGCGCTCGGGATTGATGGGAGTGGCGGGAGAGGCATGTAAGGGTGGCCATTCCTGTTCCCCTCGCCGGCCGCAACTTGTCGACTTTTCCTCCCAGTTTTGCCGATAGTCGTATTCTTTGATTTGCCCTGGCAGCCAATGCGCGACACCAACGAGACAGCGGAGCAACAAGTAGATGCTGAACGATACCATGAAAGGATAAACGTCTAAGGATTTTCTGATGACCCTCCGTCAAGAAGTGGACGGCGGTATCAATCTGGAACCCCCCGCCACTCATGGAGTGAACTACAAAACGGTGGGTCTGATGCATGGGAATCATACTCTGGGGGTATCTCAAACGCCACCACGCCATGCCCACTAAACCCAACCATGAAAAACACCCTCAGATACTAGCCCGCCGAGGCGCCATCGTCCGCCTCAGATTCCGCTTCTCCTCCGTCTCCTCCATCACCGGCAGCACGCCCTCCTCCCGCAGCTCATTGAGGTACTTCTTCCCGTACTGATACCCGACCTGGTAGATCTCGTCGAACTTGTTGAAGTCCAGCGTGCCATACGCCTCGATCGGCGGGCGCATATACCGGCAGCCCGGGATGTTCTTCGCGCGCTCCAGCGCGTCGACGCTGCTGACGTACGCCAGCCGGGCCTGGATCTCGGAGAGGGTGGGCGGGTTGGGGTGGGAGGAGAAGGGGTTCCAGCGGTTGAGGCTGGCCCAGAAGCCCGAGAGGGAGTCGCCGTAGGCCTGCGGCCGGTCGTCGTCCAGCGCGCCGACGTCGACGGCGAAGACGACGTCGGCGCCGAGGGACTTCATGTGCGAGACGGTGAGGTTGTCGGTGTAGCCGCCGTCCAGCAGCATGTTGCCCTCGTCGCACATGGGCGGCAGCAGACCCGCGAGCGACATGGAGGCGCGGATGTAGCGCCACACGTACCCGCTCGTGTGGATTTCCGAGCGCGACTTGCTGATGTTGGTGCTGTTGCAGTAGTAGTCGAGCCAGAAGTCCTCGATCTGGCTGTCGCCGAACGTCTTGAAGATGCCGCGGTTGAACTCGTGGCCGGTGGTGTAGGAGGCCGAGGGGTAGGTCACGTCCAGGGCGAAGCGCCACATGCTGCCCATGCGCCCGGCGAACTTCTTCACGCGGCCGTACATGGGGACCACATCGGCATCCTGGGCGTAGACGGCGCCGATGAAGGCACCTATGGATGTCCCGCCGACAATGTCGATGGGCAGGCCGGCTTCTTCGAGCGCACGGATAACACCAACGTGTGCGCAGCCTCGGGCGCCACCACCACCAAGCACCAAACCGACCGACTTCCCGCATAGTCTTCGTGCCAAGCGGTGGAAGTCGCCTTTGAAGGGCGTCTCGGCCGAATACAACGGTGTCTGCCGGACGCGGCGCGAAGTGTACTTGTGTATCTCGGCCTGAATAACCTGCACACGCTGCTTGAGCGCATTGCCAAACTTCCCTTTCGGCGGCGAATGTACGGGCTCCGGTCCGTTGCGGAATGACATCTGAACGTGATGGTGGCCGCCAGTGACCCACGGCCTGCTCCGCAACCACGCCCTCGTGGTGCCCGACGGGCAATACCGCTCCGTGTGCAGCAAGATCAGCTCTTTGCGCGCCGTCGTCTTCGTGGTCAGCAGGAAGCGTTCGTACTCGCCAATGCTCGGCGAGCCTTCTGCCAGGCCGACCAGATAGATGCAGTCGGCCTGGGATATGCATGTCTGCGTCCACGGCGATTTGACGCTGGTGTCGGCGACATACAGCACGAGCCCGTACTTCTCTTCCAAGTCGGCGAGGTACTGGGAGAGCTTCAGCTTGCCCATCCGACTGAAGGCGTGTCGGCCGAGGTGGTTCAGGATGGACGACTGGTTGAGGCACGTAACGCCGTTCGGCATGCTAATCTGTGTTAGCGCAGCATGGAGCTTGTTGCTGAACTCCACTACAGGCACGCCAGCTGTGCAGGGCACGATGGCCACTGTCCGGAGATTCATTGTCGATGTCGCCTGCGGTTTTGGAGCGGCCATCTTGCTATCGTTCGCGGGCTGCTCGGTCATCGGGTTCTCGATCAAGGCTCGCATGCGCGAGGCGATAATCTTCGACACCTTGATCGTAATGCCCGGATGCTCCTGCGCAAGACTGTTGAAGAGTGTCTTCGGGAACTTCGCAAGTTCGGTGTCCCGGATGGCATGAAGCGTGCCTGGCCGTGTCGACTCTGTGAGCACCTCAAGCTCGCCAACGCTGTCGCCCTGGCCCCACTCGCCGATAACTTTGATCTTGCCATCGTCGCTCTCCTGTATGCTTCGCAAACGACCATTGAGCACAATGTAGATAGCGTCGCTCTCCTCGCCCTGGTGATAGATCGCCTGACCAGCATTTACCTGCACCCACTCCAGCGCGAAGTCGATGTGCAGTATCAGCCGCGGCAGAAGGCTAGTCAGCCGCTTCGCCATCGTCAGTAGCACGATCGGGTATCGCTCGACGATCTTTTCAATCGCCAGTCTTGGCAAGAAGCCAACGTAGACATCGGTCTTGGCTGTCACGTTGATGAATGAGCGATAGGAAGACACGGTGCCAAGGTAGCCAGCCAGACCACCAGGTTTGATGAGGAAGAGGCTTTTACGTCCCTGCTTCTTTCGCTTTTGCTGCTCTCCAGCACCAATTGACCTCGACCTCGATGTCCCAGAAGGGCGTCTCGCAGGACCCTTCCCAATGAGCTCCGGCAGCTGCAGATTATGCTCACCAGGTTGCGTACCAAGCACATCTGAATTCGCCTGCTGTTCATCTGTAGATGCGCTGACGTCTAGAAAGCCATCAATGACATAGTACAGGCCTGGATTGCGTTCGCCTTCTTCCACGAGCACTGCGCCTTTCGGAAAGTACACAATCTCAACCTCGTTACGGAGATCATCCAGTATGTTCGCCGAGCCTCCAACACTGTACGCAGAAGCCGATGCGAGCGATTCGGAGTCGTCTCCGGAACCTCCTTCGTAGGGGTCCATGAAGCCGAATGCGTTATTGAAGACTGCACTCTGCCGCTTCGGGTCGAAAGACATGAGACGTGGCGACTGTGCGGCAGACTGCAACCCTCGCAAGCCGTCTTTGTTTTTCGAGAGGCCAATAGACTTGGCGATGCACCCCATAATGGATTCGCGGAACAGCACGTCCGCGTCCATGGATTCTTGTCGATGCATATGCGCTCTGGGACTCTGGGTTACATCGAACGGATCGTGCTGCTTCAGATCAAGCGGACTGTGGACGTCGCCATCTGCAGGCTTCGGCGTCTGGTATGGAGTCGAAAAGCTCCCCGCTTGCCTTTGGCGCCCTGGAGCTCTCGCTGCGTGAATGTTCGTGAGCAAATCGCCAGCACTTACGCCATGCCGGCCATGTTGTGCATCATGGTTGTGGATGGTCCCATTTTGCGCAGAGAAGTGGGCGTGCATGGCTGCATCGCGTTGTAGGTTGCTGCTGGCGCGTCGTCGCTGGGCGATCCGCGGGTTGTGCAGCGCAATGCCCTTCATGACTTCCTCGGGTTCCAGACGATCCTGATCAGTCCTGAACTTGTCTTTCAGCCTCTGCAAAGCCTCGCCACGCAAAAAATCCGGCAAATCGTAACTGGTATACCTGTCCATCAATCTCTCGGTCCGCAGCACTTCAGTCGTCAGACCTAGGTATGTATGCCCTGTGGCGAGTGTCACGCGCTGGAGTCGGGTTAGTATGACCTGCACTATGTGCGCAGTGGCTTTTGGATAAATCTTTGTAATCCTGTGGAAGGCGCTTGCTGGAATGATCGCAATGGTCGTATCTGTTGTCGCTCTGGCCACGATATCAGGATGTGCAGACCCTTTCTTTTTCGGCGTCTGTGGCGTATGGCTTGTGGTCCTCGACACACTCGCCCTTCTACTGGTGCCGATGTCTTCTGCTCCGTCTAACGTGAGAGGTGGCGGCTCTTTGGTCATGGTAGACAGCCGCCTATGCCGAGACGTTGGTTGAGCCCATTGAGCAGGACTATTTGCCCCGGAGTCTGGAGTCACTGAACCGTCAACGGATGGGAACGGAAAGCGGCTTTGTTTCAAATCGGGTCTCGCTGTGTCGATCGGAGTATTTTCCTCCTCGTTGTAGCGAAGCTTGACGTTCTCCGTGAAGAGTGCCAGTATAGAGAAGAGTGAAGACATGGGCGCTCCGTTCTTGACTTCGGTCAACAGCTGATAGCTTCGGTTCCCACTAGATCGCTCCTCTGCATTCTCGCCGTCCATTAAAGGAGATTCGTCGCTGCTTGAATCTTGCTCAGAAGGCAGATTCGACTTGACGAAGATCTGCACCAAGCCATCCACCACCAGACAGAACCCTTTCTCCTCCTCGAGCAGTAGCGTCTCTCCAGCCAGTAGCTTCCTCGTCTGCATCGTCCGAGTGAGCTCATGGAAGACTGGTCGTTCCAGGTACCCGAACACCTTGATAGCGCTCAGGAACTCATCAAAGTAGTTGGCCAGTCCTGGCTTGGAGTCCGCTTCTGGAGTGTCGGGGAAAACCTCGATCTGCGGTTCCTTCCTTTGTGGTTCTGGCGGCAGACGAGAGTATGTGGTCAAGAACCGGTATCGCACAAACCATGATACCGTTGATGCGAAGACCAAAAGTAGCAGAAGCAAGGTCGTCATATTCATCGTGAACGTTAGGCTGGTAGACAGGAAAGTGAACAGCCATGTCGGAAGGGTCAAAGTCACGAAGCTGATGATCCAGTATAGAAGGCTCGGTATGACTGTGAAGAGTCCCAAGACAAGGCCACCAAGCATGCCGAGTGTTGATCGAGGCCCGGCTTGTGTGATGAGAGCTGTGGCGCTGGCTCCTGCAGCCGGGAATGATGTCGAGGATGCGTGCTGCTGGAGGGACGTTAAGTTCAACGCCTCTGAAAGCACGGCCGAGACGGTGGCCGAGCTGGCCTGTATCTCGCCCATCTTTCACGTGCTCCCACGGCGAATGCTGCCAGTCTTGTAGAGGTAATGCCCGGGCGCTTCTGTCCAGTGAAGGCGGCCACGTTTTGGCCGAGTCCCTCGTAGCGCGTTCCATGGATCCAATTCTGGCAAGAACGCCACGTTGTGGCGCCTTGGTCCTCCTCCGCTTTCAGTGTGCCGTAAAGGTCGGGTCGGGTGTCTCGAACTTCGTGCATCTCTCGCGTGAGTGCTGCACGCAGGCCACCGTTCCATTGACGATCAAAGCAACTCACACGCACGACCACACCATTTCCTCCTCTTCACTGCGATCGCACTACTGAAGCCAAGGTCGTCTACGACCGCGCTCTTGACCTCACTGATTCCCTCTAAACCAAGAAGATGTCGCAAAGACAAGACTACATCGCGCGCATACGGTACTCAAACGCACTACCACCGCCCCCGAACCCACCGAAGCTCCTCGACATCCCGGGGACTGGTCTAGCAGGCGGACAGTACACAAGCGCGGGCTATGCGTCACGGCTGGCAAGGGAGCAGCCGCTCAATATCGAGGCAGATGCAGAGCTCGGGATGCCCATAGACTTGGTGGGTATCCCTGGCATATTTGATGGAGACGAGCGAGGTACGTCGAGTAGCAAGACACTGAGGGCTTAAGGAGACATGGCTGACAATACCAGCCATCTCTGCGCGGCCAGGTCCGCACACCATCCACCCGACAGACAAGCAACTCCTTAAGCCACTTTCCGCCCTCGGCAAGGCCAACGCCACTGGTGGTGCTGTGTCGTTCCTACGCAGGACAGAGTACACCGCATCACAAACGCCGCAGCACTTTGCGAACTCGACTTCGAAGGACCTCAACCGCCTGCGCAATGACCCGAAGCGGCGCAAGACGACAAACTTGAGCAAAGACGATCCACTGAACATCATTCGGAACATTGCAAAGGGCTTCGACATCGCGTATCCGGGCGACGCTTTCAAAGGCGCCGACAGTACAGAGGACATCCGAGGCGCTGCCATCACCGACGTGGAAGCGACGGCATGGTCGAAACCGAGGCATCCCACGAAGCCGGACCTGCAGCTTCTTGACAACTACCCTGTACTGCCGGACCTCGATGCGCTACCAACTAACGGATCATATATGGTGACAAAGTTCATCACGAATCCTTTCGGCGCAAGCGATGTGTACGATCAGCGCCTCGACACGGCCATTTTCCGACCTATCGACGACCCCCAGATGCAGACCGAATTTCAGCGCAAGCTGGCCGAGTGGGATCCGAACTCTGCAAAAGCACAGCCGCTGCCCGAATTCGACTATGACTACTATGTCGTGGCTGATCATTCCGCTGTCCGTGGCATTAAGCGGAAGTTCGACGTCAACGACCCGGAGAACGACGACCCGGAGCTCTACACAGACGAATTGGCAGAAGGTCAGCGCGGCTTCAAGTATGAGCGTGTGCGCACGTACGAGACGTACACACAGCATGGCAACCCGAGCAACTACTACAACGACTCTGTTGCTTTGGCTTTGCATGATCCGGAGTTGGACGTGGTACCCGGAGTGACGAAGAGGCTCGGTAAAGCAGCATACTACTACCCCATCATTCAGCGTACAGCTCTACGGCCGAAGCGGAAGGTTGGGCAGATGGCGCTCAGTCAAGCAGATGAAGATCGGATAGACGAGCTTAACCTCACGGTTGGAGACCTGGCAGAGGACGATCGAGCGAGGCTGTTGGAACGGATGGCGGATCTGGATCCGAGTATGAGGCCAGCGACGGCGGAGGCAGTGGAGGGATGAGAGGCCTGGCGTAGCAGGAGACCCTGCAATTCAATGCCGTGTGTTTTGTTCAGGCTTGGCAACAGGATGCAGACCCTGCAAGTCAATACCCTGTGTTTCCAACATCCTTGGCGAGACCATTCTTTCCCCAGGCTTCGCAAGAAGACACCGGACCCTGCAAACCAATGGCATATGTCCTTCGTATCTTGGCAAAAAGACCACTGGTCCCTGCGAAGCAATGCCGTGTGTTGCCCAGTCCTTGGCGCGAGAGAACGATCCTGCGAACAATACCGCCTTTCTTGCTTTCAGGCTTCGGGAGTCAGGAGCGGGTTTAGCAAACCAATGGTTTATGTGCCTCAAACCCAGGCGCGAGACCGACCCTGCATCCCGATCCGTTATTCGCGAGTTTCAACTTCCAGGCGTCAACCTTCACGCACACTCGTACGTCCGATCGGAGCTGAGGGGCCATGCTGAATATACATTGATTGAACCCGCGCCTATCCATTACGCCGAGCGCTCTCGCAATGCTATACTATTCCACGGGCAGGTAGCCTTCCTCATATGGATGCAACAGCAAGCAAAGCATGCAAATGCGTGCCTTCCGCTCTCGCTTTGTATTCTGGCCACCGCACATTGGTACCATGCATGACATCAGATCCCCACATGTAGTCCTGGAGTGACTGGTTCGATCATAAATCTGGGTTCTCGCCCTCTCCCTTGCCCGCCTCACTGTTCCTCCCGTCGCGCTCTTGCTACTCGGGGCGCCTGGGAGCTGCAGCGTGGGCGTTGCGGCCGTTGAGCCTTGTATAGACTCTGCCCTCGCTTTGCGAACTCCTTCATATATCTGGGGCGCCAGCGGTATGTTGGTGGAGGATTTGGCGAGTACGCATTGCAGCACGCCGGCCTCTTCGATGGCTTGTGCCGCGCCTTGAGCCACATAGCATATCTGGAAGCATAGGGTGGCAGGCATCACCGATCAGTACAACCTTAGTCTCCAACCAGCTGGGCAACAACTGTTGTGAATCGAGCGTCCTCGCCGTCCATAGAGCTTCATGAAATGCCGCCACAAACACCGTGGACATGTCTCACCGATGATGTGTGACGATTAAGCTGAGAAAGCGATGGCACCGCTCCGCTAAGGCGGCCTACATATAACAGCTAAGAACCCGTGGTCGCCAATGATGTACCTCGCATTACTGGCCACCAAAGCAAAACAAAGTCTGGTTTACGGATGGTCGCGGCAGCAAAGTCGTCATATGGTGGAGCTGGTTGAAGGTTTGCGGAAAGGACCAAGTGGCCGGGAGTGGGTCACATCTCTCTCTTCGGCCCACTACTATCGCCACATGCTGTGCTCTTGTGACGTTCGATACGTCTGACGATGATGGGCATCTGTTCTTCGTAAATCGTTTGTGATACATCATCATGCTACCTACAATGTAGATGTCCCCCGCTATCGTGCATACGACGCTGACTGACTAGACAGCAGAACGCTTCCCAATCATTCATCAACGTTCGTCGATCGTGACTCGTAATGTACCCGCTCAGCTCAAGCGGTCCAAACCATTGACTGCCGCTTTGCTACGTTGCTGCCGTCGGCCGCGACGATCGCGAACTCGGCAACTGTAGCACCGGTGCCATTCAACTCGTCGGGCGTGCCTTTATTGGCAAGGTTCCCCGCTATGGTCAAAGTCGCATACTTGCCGCTGTAGATAGGCGAGCTGAGTGTGACATTGGTGGTGTTGGACGTGTATGGCGCAATGACGGCGGCGTCGGCGGCATTGTACGTGTCGCTGACAGTGATGCTGTTGGAGCTCGTAACGTTGACCGATGTTGCCGAGGAGTCCGTTGAATTCGAGAAAGTGACGCTGTAACTCACTGGCGGGCTCTGGGCCCAGTCGAAGTGGATGGCCGTGATGGGCACATATGGTTCTGGTAGCTCGACGGTGATGGACGAGCTGATGTTGGCTTGAGTCGGTTGCCACTTGGTGCTGACTGCGCCATCGACAGCACTGAGCGGGAACTGGCCGGGCTCGTAGGCCTGTCCCGATGAATATATCGGTTGGCACTGTGCAATGTTGCCTGGCACAGTCTTGATATTGCCGATCTGTCTGTTCGTAAGGGTGATGGTGCCATTCGGCAGCAGATGGTAGACAGTATCGTTTCCGGAAAGTGAGTTGTCACTGAGACCAATCGTAACTGGAATGGCGGCTGTTGCAAACGTGGAGTTAGCACCCTCGATCGGCGTCGCAAGTCTTGTCAGCGTGGTATGTGTCTGGTTGGAGGTGGCGTTCACCGGCCAGCCCTGCCAGAAGATGGTTCGGTAGTCAAGGTGCGGTATTTGCGGCGGCAATGATGGGTCGACATTCAGCGAATCCAGTGTCAGTCGCAGGCCAAGAAAGCCGAATACTGCAACGCGATTTGCGCCTCCAACACCAGTCAGGAATGGATAGGCAGGATGCGTTCCACCGTTAGTGGTGTAGTCGTCTGTCAGCTGCTCACTGAATTGGAACCAAGGGCCCCTGGTGTACGGTTGGGAGCCGTAGAGGTCGTACGTGTACGAAGAGCACCCGGAAGGACTGATCTTATTCGCCACAATACTGAAGACTCCGTACGTCATGCCAGGCCCATTGAGCGACTGCTTGCCAGCATAGTAGTCCAAGTCGCTCAAGCTGTACGGATTTGGGTAGTCCAGGAAGTCATCAACCAGGACAACATCTGCCTGCTTGACCGCTACCGAGTTATTCATCGACCGGTATTCTAGGATGAGGTTGGCAGGTTGATCGACCGGGATGTTGATGAGTGAGGAGATGTTCGCCCATGTTGCATTCTCCTCCATCCCCAGCCGTCCCCGGAGCTCATTGGCCGTATCGATGTGTGTGTGCATCAGAACCATGGTGTAGCCGACGTTGTCCTGGAAGTTGGCGTACTCGTCCGGGTCCGTCGCGTTGTACAGGTCGTACTTGCCAGTGGTTGCATTGTAGGTCACGAGGTCACTGTAAAACTGTGCAATCGCATCATACACTGGGAAGAGCTGTGTCTGAAAGAACTCAGTATTGCCAGTCACGGTGTAGTAGTTGTACAGCTGCAGGCCAATATCACCGTTGATATGGTATTCGTAGTCGAAGCATGGACCGGTGGCAGTGCAATTCCCGTAACGCCCGCTCATCCAGGCGTACACTGCACCGTTGGGTGAGAACTTCCCAGTCTCATTTACACTCGACTGGTAAGCGGTCTGTAAGTTAGCATGTGCTTGCGGCAGCTGCTCAGCACGATGTCTCGCAATCTGTCTTGCAGAGAGTGGGTATGCAACTACCAGTCCAGGTGCCATCCAAACGTCGGCGTCCCAGAAGACCTGGCCTGCGTAGGAATCACTACCAAGCCCGCCGACACTGATGCTGTTGACGTCGAGCCGTGTGTTGTTACCCGCTGCCGCAATCGCATTGGGACCCACGGTGTTTTGCAGGAGTTGGAAGGGATTGGTGACAGCGGTGATCTGTAGCTCTAGGATGTTGGCATCATTTGGGACGGTGCCGTTCTCGGGGTAATGGTAGTTGTCGACGCTGTCCTTCGTCATGATGCTCTGCCACTCGGCAATGTGCGACTCCAGCATGCTCTGGTAGCCTTCACGGGCACCACTCCAGGACCCATTGAGCGCTGCTTCTTGCGGATCATCGAAGGCGTCACTCGATGCTCCGCCAACGTACTTTGTCACCACACTTGTTTGCCCTGCCTTGAGAGCAACATCCATGGCTTGTGCGATCGACGAGCTGTTCGCACCGATGACCGACTGAGTTGTGTAATTGTGTCGGCTACCAGAGTCGCACGAGTCATCGCCGACCATGGCAGAGTAGATGTAGGCGGTGATATTGTCAAGGCCATTCGGACTCACGGCAGAGTATATTATCGGCAGCACAGGCTCGTACCCTTTCTCCACGAAGGTTGTCCTCAGTGCACAGTCTCCGTCCAGCACATCAATCACGGATGCATTGGCGTCCCTCGAGGCGGTCATCTTGAGTTGGACGGCAGCTTGGTTGACATATAGCTTGTGCACAAGCATGGAGTACTCGATGTCAATCACAGGGCCACTGCTGGGCGACCACGTGTAGGTCCATGTCATGGCCCCTGCCCCAATATCGAGCGTTGACTTAAAGCCGGAAATTTGGTTTGCAGAGACGCTGGCATCCAATACATCGTCACCCACTTGCAAATGGAGGCCCGCCCAATGCGGCACGCCGCTGATCGCGCTGTCACCGCCGTACTGGCTGAGCCATGGGAAGTTTGAACCGTTGAGCAGAGGTTGAGAGTCGAAGAAGCCTGCAATCGTCGCAAACGTCTGTCGTCGGTCGAACATCGGCCAACCATTAATGTCAGATGGCGAGTCTACTTCGAAGAACGGCCCTACCGCAGCCAGGTTGATGCCCAGGTACCCGTTGGCTAAGGACATGCGAGACTGGTAATGGCCTTGGTCTAGGTTGGTGGTCGTGATCCGCCAGTTGTCGTCGTCCCATGTCGTCCCATTGAATCGCGTAGGATAGATGATCGCCTGAGCGAGACTTGAGAAGGCAAGTGCAGCAAGTATCACCGAGGCGTTGGGTATCCGTGAGCCTGTGTATTGTGAATTGGTCAGCCAAATGTCAGTTCGCTGTGTGCTCATCTGATTGGTGAGACCAGTGCTCTTCTCACAGGATCAATCAAGACGACAAAGTTTACGCGTTGCGTTTATGTGATGTTTCTGAAACTGTTTACACCCTCCCAAGCCCTTCTGGCACCTCCTCGTCGGAACCTGACGCTGTCGACACAAGCAGAAGGCAACTCACCCGCCATGTTTCGAAGCACTGCCATTGCGCAACGAACCGACCACAGCTGTCGCTCTTCCGGCGGTATCGTGGGATGCGCGAAGAGAGCGTGAGACGTGTACCAAGTGTCATCCTGGGCGACCGACCGCTACATGTAAGATCGCACAATGCCGGCCTAGTAACGATGAGGCAAGCGGCTTACTGCTGCGCACGCTCTGCACGCGAGGTGCCAACTTGGAATCTCGACCGAGCTGGTGGAGCTCCATGCCATGTGACGTAAAGAAACCCAAGCGGGGAAGCTTGCGGGGTTCCAAACAGGCTAGCCACTTGGGGTAGGAGCAAACGAAACGCTAGAGACAAAGCTCGTACCTGCCGATCCCGCATCATCGCATGTCAGAAAGATTCCATCGCCGGAGTAATCGGTCCGTGAAAGTGAACCCTCTTACCGGTTCGGGTCGGAGGGCCGAACCCGATGGGTGAGATGATGATTGATCATTGAGCTCGGCGAGTGGTAAGCAAGCGGAGCACGCTCTATACCTTCTATGAAAGCAATGTTGAATGCAACATGACCACCACCGGCAGCTATGCGGACGCCTCGCTTGAACGCTAAAAACATTTGTCGAGATCCGTCTTCAACATCACGTCGGCATTGGGGCCGCCGTACCAGTCATGCCCTCCACCGTCTCCACTGGAGCACAGCTGCAGAACAGGTTCATGTCACCGTAAGCATCGTCAAGCCTGGTGACACTCGGCCAGAACTTCTTCTCCTTGAGCCACGGCAGCGGATACGCCGCCTTCTCCCTGCCGTAGCTCCGCTCCCACTCACTGCAAATCAGATCCTTCATCGAATGCGGCGCCATCTTCAGTACATTCCCGTCCCTCGGCTGCTTACCTTGCTCCACTTCAGCAATCTCCTCACGGATGGAGATCAAAGCGTCGCAGAAGCGATCGAGCTCCGCCTTGCCCTCGGACTCAGTGGGCTCGATCATGAGGGTGTTGGCTACCGGCCAGCTCATCGTTGGTGCATGGAAGCCGTAGTCTTGCAAGCGCTTCGCAATGTCAATCGCCTCGATGCTCGCCGACTCTTTGAACTTGCGAACATCCAGGATGAACTCGTGCGCACAGCGGCCGTTCTCGTTCGTGTACAGAATCGGGTAATGCGGCTTCAGGCGCGACAGGATGTAGTTGGCGTTTAGCAGCGTGATCTTGGTCGCGTGCGTCAGGCCTCTAGCGCCCATCATCTTAATGTACGCCCAGCTGATAGGCAGAATGCTCGCGGAGCCCCACGGAGCGCCGGAAATTGGCGCGATGCCCTTCTCGCCACCGACATCAGCCACCAAAGGATGGCCAGGAAGGAATGGAGCGAGGTGCTCTGCGACACCAATCGGTCCAACACCCGGTCCTCCTCCGCCGTGTGGGATGCAGAAGGTCTTGTGTAAGTTCAGATGGCAGACATCCGCCCCAATCTCACCAGGTGAGCAAAGGCCAATCTGCGCGTTCATGTTGGCGCCATCCA
Organism: Oleoguttula mirabilis; assembly: GCA_035135055.1. NCBI lineage: Eukaryota > Fungi > Ascomycota > Dothideomycetes > Mycosphaerellales > Teratosphaeriaceae > Oleoguttula > Oleoguttula mirabilis. The sequence continues at coordinate 37,283 of JAVFHQ010000040.1, read as the reverse complement.
TATAAACCTGTCCGCCGTGCTTGTGGACGAGCTCGCACGCCTCCTTGACCTGAGGCTCGAATATACCAAAAGTGCTGGGATACGTGATCATGATGGCGCCGAGCTCCTCGCTGTACTTTTCGCACTTCGCCTCAAGGTCCGCCATATCCAGGTTACCAGAGTCGTGCTCGCACTTGATCGTGACGACGCGCATACCCGCCATAGCCGCACTAGCTGGGTTGGTGCCGTGCGCGGAGACTGGGATAAGGCAGATGTCTCGCTTCTTGCCGGGCTGCTGCTCGAGATACTTGCGGATCACTCGCAGACCCGTGAACTCGCCCTGAGCGCCGGAGTTTGGTTGCAGAGACACGGCATGGAAGCCGGTGATCTCCGCAAGATCTCTCTCCAGCTCGTCAACCAGCTGCATGTAACCTTTCGTCTGGTCCTTCGGCGCAAACGGATGAATGTTTGCGAACTCCGGCCAAGAGATAGGGACCATCTCGGTGGTAGCGTTTAGTTTCATCGTGCACGAGCCGAGTGGGATCATCGAATGCACGAGCGACAAGTCTTTGGACTGCAGATGGTTCATGTACCGCAAGATCTCGGTCTCCGAGTGGTGTGAATTGAAGACCGAATGCGTGAGGTAGGCGCTTGTCCGCTTGAGCGACTCCGGCAGGTGTGACGTTGCGTCCAGGCCTTCGGCGAGCTGTACGACGTCGACTGCGTCTGTGGTGAAAGCGCGAATGATCTCTTCGATCTGCTTCTTGCCTACCGTCTCATCGATCGTGATGCCAATGTGCTCATCGTCCACGACTCTGAAGTTCATACGGCCGTTGGACGCAGACTTCTGCGCAAACAGTGCTGCCTCATGCTTCTTGACAACGACCGTGTCGAAAGCGACAGGCTGTCTGACCTCTAATCCACCCTGTGCGAGCGCCTTTGCAAGTACCTGTGCCATCTTCGCCACCTTTTCTGCGATGCGTTTCAGGCCGTGCGGCCCGTGGTAGACCGCGTACATGGCGCTCATGTTGGCAAGCAGAGCTTGTGCGGTGCAGATGTTGCTAGTTGCCTTTTCTCGCCGGATATGCTGCTCTCTTGTCTGCAGCGCCAAACGAGCTGCTGGATCTCCAAGTCTGTCTTTAGAAAGACCAATGAGCCGACCAGGGATCTTGCGCTTGTGCTTCTCGCTGACGGCAAAGAACGCTGCGTGAGGCCCGCCAAAGCCGAAGGGAACTCCAAAGCGCTGCGCATTGCCAAATGCGACATCCGCACCAAACTCACCAGGCGGTGTAAGTAGCGTAAGCGCGAGTAGGTCAGTGCCAACGGAGAAAGTGCCTTTGAGTTTGTGAACTTTGTCCGCCAGCCCTCGAAAGTCTTCAACACCACCGAGTGTGTCTGGGTATTGGGCCAGCACACCTATCAGGTCCTCACCGACTTCCTCCACCCGCTTGCTGTTGTCCTTGAGCACATCCGCAACTTCGATCGTGATACCGAAGCCCTGAGCACGACTCTCCAACACAGCGATAGTCTGCGGATGACAGAGATGCGACACCAAATACACCTTCGTTGGCCGCTTGAGGCGCGCCGTTGGCAAAGCGTTGACGGACAGTGTCATCGCCTCTGCCGCCGCTGTTGGCTCATCCAGCACCGAAGCATTGGAGATAGCCAGCCCAGTCAAATCCGAAACCATAGTCTGGAAGTTCAGCAACGACTCCAGCCGGCCCTGACTGATCTCTGGCTGGTAGGGCGTATAGCTCGTGTACCACCCCGGATTCTCCAATATGTTCCGCTTGATCACCTCGGGCGTCCTCGTGCCTGCATAACCGCATCCAATGTAGCTCTTGTACACCCTGTTGGCGCCCGCGATCTCCCGTAACCGCGCAAGCAGCTGGCTCTCAGAGTAGCCTCCTTCGCTCGTAGGCACCGACCCTGACTCCGGCATCGGCCCCTCCACCCTCAAATCCTTGCTCGACAGGATCTTGCTGGGCAGGACCTGCTTCACAAACTCATCTAAGCTCTTTGCCGGCGGATCAAGCGCGCGCAACATCTCCTCTGCCGTGGTGGCATTTGGCCCGATGTGCCTGCGCGGAAACGTGTCGAGAGGCTCGAAGATGGACTCAACTCGGGGCTCGCTGGCCCGCGTGTCTTCGGTGGAGCTGGAGTAGAAGGGTCGGATGGAAGTGGCCGTCAGGGATCTTGACAGTGGGGCGTACGGTCGTGCAACAGGGCGGTTGAGTAGTAAACAATGACGAGACAGCGGTCGGCGTGTGGCGAGCCATTGTGCGCGCAGGCGCAAAGCCGCAGGCATGGCAGACATGCTGGTCTACTAAGTGGCCACGCGACTGTCGTTATTGGAGCGGTGTACGCGACCAGAGGGAATGTATTGTTGATCGGGTCGATGTCAAAGAGACCGGCTTAACATTGTGCGACAGACCTAGTAAAGGTGTGGCAAGGCTTATGCGACACGAGGCACTGCCGTCGGTATATCGTCCTGGAGTTGCTTGCAAGATATGCGTGTCTTCACTGTATGAGAAGAGAGTCCAGAATGCTAGCACGTCAAAGAAAGTGGGTTGGATTGAGTTGGGACGATGAGGCTCACTTGACATCACTCGCCGAATACATTATGTTATCGCCCTTATCTCGGCTAGCGGCGGCCTGGGAGAGAGCTAGACGTTTCATCGATCATTAGAATGGCTAAGGCGGCAATTGCGGATCGAAGACGAGGCCCCCCTTCATGACGACGGGTCACCGACTGCGCCGTCAGTGAATACAAGGTCCAGAACTTGAGCAGGACTGAAAAAGATGAGAGTGCTTCGGGTAGTCCCATGGCTTGGGTCGCTCATGCATAGCAAGTCGGGTATCATAAGCTCATCCACATTCACATACAAAAGGCAGAGAACATTCACCCCTCCTCCATATCCATCCCATCCCGCTTCCCACCCGGTCTCTTCGCCCTCCCGCCACTAATCCCCTTCCCCTTGCCCCCATTATTCCGCTTCTCGTGATGATTCTTCATCTCCGTAATCGCCACGCGCTGCGCGTCCCCGACCCGCTGCGCAAACACCATCACCTCATCCCTCTCCGTCGGCTGCTCATCCAGCTTCTTGCCCAAAGCCTTCTCGATCCGCTGGAAGATCTCGATATCGTACTGCGTGACGATGGAGATGGCGACGCCGGACTTGCCGGCGCGGGCGGTGCGGCCGACGCGGTGGACGTACGTCTTGCTGTCCGGCGGGAGGTCGAAGTTCAGCACCAGGTCGACGGAGGGGATGTCGAGGCCGCGCGCGGCGACGTCGGTTGCGACGAGGATGTCTCGGCTGCCGCCGCGGAATTTGTTGAGGGCGCCGAGGCGGGCGGACTGGTTCATTTGGCCGTGGAGGGGGATTGCGGAGCGGCCCAAAGCTCGGAGGAGGAAGGCGAGACGTTGGGTTTCGTTGACGGTGCGGGTGAAGAGGATGCAGGATTGCCCGGCGAACTCGTGGAGCAGGTAGATGAGGTAGATGTCCTTGAACTTGTGCGGGATGAAGACGTAGCGCTGCATCAGGTTCTTGACCGTCTGGTAGGAGCTGCTGCTTATACTGACGCGGACGGGGTTTTGCAGTGCCGCGCGAGTGAGGTTGTCAAGCTTGGTGCTCATCGTAGCACTGAACAGCATGGTCCGTCGCTCTCGTGGCAACACTTGCAGGATCTTATCAAGTATGGGTCCGAAGTCGAGGTCCAATAGCCTGTCTGCCTCATCCATGACCAGATACTTCAGCTGCCGCAGCGAAAAGCCTTTCGTGTTCTCCAGATGGTCCATCAACCGGCCCGGTGTAGCAACCACAATATGCGGCTTCTTCGCCAAAGCAATAGCCTGCGGCACCATATCCATGCCACCAACAATGACCGCGCACTTCACGCTGATCAGACTACCCAACGCCTCGAACTGCTGGCTGATTTGGTATGCCAACTCTCTCGTCGGTGCCAGGACGAGACCAAACATAGCCTGCGGCTTCTCCAAAAGTGCTTGCAGTATGGGTAAAGCGAATGCCGCCGTCTTGCCACTGCCCGTCTCTGCTAGACCGATGATGTCTTTGCCGCTTAATGCGATCGGTATGGACTCGGTCTGGATGGCTGTTGGCGTCTTATAGCCGAGGGCTGTACAGGCTTCGCATAGCGAATCTATAACTCCCAGATCCTCGAAGGTCTTGGTGACTTCCACGTCTTCGGGTTCCTGCGCGATCTCCTCTTCGTCCACTCCCTGGGCTTGCCGCGACACGGTCGTAGATTCAACCTCGACCTCGACGTCCTCTTCCTCGGCGGGCTTTGCAGGCACAACATCCTTCTTCGGTGCACGATCGCTCTTGTGTTTCTTCGCTGTAGTTGGGCGGCCCTCATGGCTCAGCTTCCGTCTTTTGACGTCCGACATGTTGTCCGGTATGCGTTGACCAGACTGATACAGCGATATAGGGTCGATGAAAATGATGGCGAGAAGGATGCTCGGCTCAAGCCACTCGAAATCTTGGCTGCCTCGGCGTTAGCGGAGTTGAGATTTCAGCGTCGCGAAACTTGTGCCGAGCTTGCGACTGGAACAAGGAAAGTTGCAAAGCAGCGATTGTAACGGTTGAACATGGCCAAGAGACGAGTAAAGAAGCGCACACATTCTGGCGCGACGCCTGCAGCGCCCGGCAATGCGCCGTCGAAACCGGGCGACCGCTCGCCCAAGAGCATGGTCATTCGCATCGGCGCCAGCGAGGTCGGGCCAAGCGTGACACAGCTCGTCAAAGATGTGAGGAGCATGATGGAGCCGCAGACGGCGACGCGGCTGAAGGAGCGGAGGTCGAATAAGCTGCGCGACTACACCACCATGGCCGGCCCGCTGGGCGTCACACACCTGCTGCTCTTCAGCCGGAGCACCAACGGCAACACCAATCTGCGCCTGGCACTGACACCTCGCGGACCGACGTTGCATTTCCGGGTCGAGAAGTACAGTCTCTGCAAGGATGTACACAAGAGCATGAAGCGGCCCAAGACCGGCGGCAGCGAGTTCCTGACCGCGCCGCTGCTGGTCATGAACAACTTCAACAGCCAGGCGAAGGAGGGCGAAGGGAAAGAGAAGGAGAAGCAGCCGCAAATACCGAAGCACCTCGAGTCTCTCACCACGACCGTCTTCCAATCGCTCTTCCCGCCCATCAACCCTACCAACACACCGCTCAAAAGCATCAAGCGCATACTGCTGCTCGACCGCTCACCTCAGGATGCTGCCTCCGACAAAGCAGAGTACGTGCTGAACCTGCGACACTACGCCATCGAGACCCGCACAGCCAAATCTGTCCCCAAGCCTCTCCGCCGGCTAGACGCAGCAGAGAAGATCACGCATTCCACGCAGAAACGGAAGCGTGGCGCTCTGCCCAATCTCGGCAAGCTGGACGACGTAGCAGACTACCTGCTCGACCCGCAAGCCGACGGCTTCACCTCCGGCTCCGACTCCGAGCCAGACACCGACGCCGAAGTCGAGGTCCTCGCGCCAACCACGCAGAAAGTGGAGCGACGCAATGCCAAGAGAGAAGCAACCCGTGACCGACGAGACCCGCGAGCGAATGTGGAGCGGAGAGGCATCAAACTGCATGAGCTCGGTCCGCGGTTACGGCTGCGGCTGACGAAAGTTGAGGAGGGCATATGCGCTGGGAAGGTGATGTGGCACGAGTACATCCACAAGACGAAGGAGGAGCTGCGGGCGATGGACAAGGTGCATGAGAAGCGGCGGCTGGAGAAGGACAGGCGGAAGGCGGAGCAGAAGGCGAATGTTGCGCGGAAGAAGGCGGAGAGGAGGGCAAGGGGTGAGCCGGAGGAGGCTGAGGAGGATGAAGAAATGGATGAGGATATGGAGGATGATGAGTGGGATGATGAGGATGGCATGGAGGAGGACGCTGTCTATGGTGCAGAGGATGGCGAAGAGATGGAGGACGAGGAAGACGGCTGATTGGTAGGAGTTACTCTGTGACGATCCGTGCATATATGTTTGCTTGCTTGAGCGTGGCGCTGGTACGGGATACTTGTGGTCTATGGTCTTCACTGTAGCTGTCCGCCAGCAAGATCACGCGCGCCGAACTCGTCCTCCCCAGTATCATATGCAGAATCTCGCTGCTGCCGGCTTTTCGGCGGGTACCGTTGGCCTCGTTGAAGCGCTGTTAAGCCGCCCTGTTGCACACGCCATCGAAGCGCCTCCGCGCTGTCGTGTTGCGTCATTGGCATGTAGCTTGGAGGCAGCATTTGTGTGCTCGGACCATCGAGCGGCCGGAACAACTGCTGCGGGTCGACGAAGCCGTTCGCGTACTGTGCGTCCGTGAATGCAAAGGCGGCGGCGTTACTGTTGCTATCGTCCAATGCTTCCGCACGCTCGTCGGCTTCTGGTAAGAAGTCTCCATCGAGCGTGTTGGTCAGTGACGGTTGCGCTTGCAGTGGCCGCGCAGGAGTCATGATATCGGCAGGGTCCATCGGTACGGACGGCGGACAGGCTGGTACGTTGACAGCACCTGGGAGGAGCGCAGAGCCCAGCATGCGCAAAGTCCAAAGCCCGGAACCGTCGAGAGGGATTGGAGTTGTAAGATGACCCCACAACTGCCGGACATGATTTTCCAATATACGAACTCTAGTCTGTAGGTCGCTGTCTTCGCAGCTGGCGTTGGATGTGATGAGGTGTGAGATGCTGGCTTTGAAATGACCCCGTAGGATCTCGAAGCTGCTGTTGCTGGGACGGTCCACCTGGTGCCAAAGCAGCGGGATGAAACCCTGGAGCTCTTGCAATCGCTGATCGAGTAGGCTTAGAGGCGTCCCGCTGGTGCTTGGGAAAAGAGGCGCAGTGGCACTGCGAATTATGCCGACCTGCGGGTCTTCATAGTCGGCGGCAAAGGCTTGCATGGGCGGTACATCCGGCTCGAACGAAGGCTGGAACAGCGGTGCAGGTGTGGACGGTGAGAGGACAGAAGGACTGGGCAGTGACTCTGCCATTACTCCCAAGTCAGGGACATGTCGGCCAGGCTGAGCACAACGGAACAGTTCCTTCCACATACTGACTTGGGAGTTCACAGATGCTCCGGCGTGGCGACACGGAGGGTCTGGGAAGGTGCCGCAGTGCTGGCATTTGTCAGTCACGCACTTGGACCGCGTGCATCGTGTGAAGTGTGAATCTCTCTCCGCCTTGCAAGTGAATGTCGTGAAGCACGTTGTGCAGTAGAAGAAGGAATGCTCGGCGCACTCGTGATGTATCCTGTCCATTGCCGCATCAGCAGACTACCGCGTGAGAAGTACTTGGCGTCTTGCTTACTTTAGCTGGGAGACATATCTGTAGCGAGTGCGACAATGATCGGTGGGGTCCTTCACACTGGGGTCTTGATTATGAAAAACGCATGGAAACGGTCCGTTATCTGTCGACGAGGATGTTCGAGGCCTCTTGTGGCTCTTAGAGACAAGATCCGGGTGTACGTCTTGGCGACCTGCTGGCACCTGGGTGTTCTGCTGGCTGCCGAAAGAACTATAGTTACCAGAGCCGAAAGACGTAAAGCCGATAGCACCGGTTCCGGAGGTGGTGCTGTACACGTTGTCACCATCGTATGGAGCCTCAACGTCCCATACATGGCGCGCGCTTGATGAAGCAGTCTTAGATGTTCGCGAGGTACACATGCTCGCACATGATTTTGACCGCACCGATGTGGAAATTTGCTGTCGGGCTTGGATGGGCGACTTCAGGATGTCCCGAAACTCCGCAACGGCAGCCGGTTCTAGGAGGGCAGCGAAAGCCTGGTCGACCTGGGCGATAGCATCATTGAGCGCCTGGCGACGAAGCGGCTGAGGCAAAGAGTTAACGATTAGACGTGCTGGCGGCATGCCGGCTTTCTGAGTAGCATGCGGACTTCCCGTAGGCTCCTGGCTTGGTGCCTTGGCTGAAGACGAGCACGCGCACTCTCGTTCGACGACGGGAACTGCGCTCCCAAGACTGGAGCCAGTGTCTCGCACCGGGAATGGGGATGGAATAGGCATGGCCATGGTGGTGACGTTTCGGCCCAGTTGTTCACGTGGCTCAGCGCGTGGTATCGCCATAGCTGCATTCGCCAGCGCGGTCGCGTGACACATGCTTGACGTCCTCTGGGGCGTGGAGCTCGCACCTTGGGGCAGTGATTCAGACGATCCAACGTCAGCACTGTCTCTAGCGATGGAACTGTGTGAGGGTCAGCTGGTAGCAATACGGCTCTGCGTGCAAACGTACGCTTTGATGTGGTCATCCAGATTGACTTCAGGATGGAGGTGCCGTACGTGATCACGAAACTTGTCCAGACGAGACCATGTCTTCGTCTCGCTCCGACAACGTGGCGCGGCACAGATGTAGAAATTCGTGTCACCACCAGTAGGTGCGAGATTGTGCTGAGTCTTAAGATGTCGGGTCAGTTCGTACTGTCTTGGGAAAGCCTTGAGGTAGGCACAGCCAGACACCGAACATTGGAAGGTGGCGGCTTCCTTCCCATACCTAGATGCCTTAGCAATGGGCCAGCTAAGCTCTTGAGCCTCCAAGGCGGAGGGCCCTGTAGCTATGCCGCGGGCATTCGGGGATGTTGCAACGTTTGAGTCGGCTGGCGTACCTCTCCAGTACGACTGCCGTGTGTCGATATTCCCGGTATAAGACGATGAGCTCGGAGCCCGCCCTGCAAAATGTGTGTACTTGGGCTCGTCGTCTGGTGTAGGACTGGCCGAATACGGGGCAAACACCGTGACATGCTGACGAAACCCAGGGGGTGTCGGGAACCTTGGAGTGTGTGCCGAATGCTGTATGTCAATTGAGTCCCGAGCGTCGGAGGGCCAAGGCTGCATTCGGAAGGTCTCTGCGTCGAGGTTCTCCATGTCGAACGCCTATCAGACTGACGAGCGCACCTCTGCAGTCGTGCGTGACCGCGCTTGTGTTGCGGCCCGTGGTATCAGTCGCGTAGACTCGCTCTTGCAGTATAGCTTGTAGCCCACGCAACAGAAGACCGAGTGAGTGACCTATGCTGAGGCTTTGTAAGAAGTTTGCGTTGGGTTACACCCACTCCTGGTGCTTTGTGTCGTAGCAGGTGGGTAGTCAACAGAAGAATGGCTGGCTTCTAGTAGGTCGGCTTATAGAGAGTCATGGAGGCCGTGATTGTGTGTGGCCACTCGGATTCTGCGTGGAGGATGGCTGACATGCGTCATTGTAGTACAAGTGCGATACGAGAGACATCCTCAATGTCAGTCGTCCGCTCACGCTCATATACTCTCAACAAAACTCTGCGAAGGACGAAGTGCGCACTGCGAAGTTGGCTGCGAAGTGGTAAGAACTAGCATGGGGCTAGTTGGACTGATAATGCATGAGCTGGTGGAGCTCTTTCTATTTCACCCCACACCTCCACGTTGGAGCCTGGACTGAACGCCGGGATGTATCATGTTGGACAAACAGGCGCGCAGATCTGTATGATGAGCGAGAGAATATTTCCATGCTGCTTCACACTGGCTCGCGTACTGTTCCGGTCAGAAAGAATAGCACGTCGTTGGCTTCTACGCAGAGTCCATTGCGAGTAGGCACTGCGCAGACTAGCGTGCCATGATGCCGTTTGGTCGCGAAACAAAGCGACAGCACACCACCAGCTCTAGCCCGGACTGGGTCACACCCCTGTAAGCTTCGCTGTATTGAGCCGTATCTTCCTGGCGTGGGAGAGGTGCTTTCGGTTGCGAGACCCTGCGGACTGAGAATGCCATCTCGTTTTCTTGCTCAAAGAGATTTTGACAATTGGTCTGAGGCCGAAAGATTGGCCTTCTTCGGGGCTCAGCAGCTTGGCGTCCGATTCAAGGTTACCGCAAGTTGCCTTACACCTCCTCTGAGGCTGAACCCACGACAACGGAGCCAAGAAGAATTTGCCATCTTGTATCGCTTGAGTCTTCTGCTGCTTGCTCGTGGCCGCTGGTCGGGCTTACCAGTCCGTAGAGTTCTCTCATATGCTCGAATAGCTGACAACTGTCTCAATGTACAGCGTATTGTAGAGCTCCCTACGACAAGGATTTGATTACCAGTTGATGGTGTCTAGACTAGAGGCCGGGCATTGAGAGCGGTTGCCCGATGTCCTGCTTGCTCTTGCTGCCGGAAAAGTATCGGCGGTAGGCTGAGCCGCCGCGATGCTGATGCATACCACAGGGGCCGTGGTCACCCACACCGCGCTTTGCATGGTTGGCATCAGTTTGTGCGGTTGTTATGGCCGCGATACAGGTCATTGTCTGCCCACTTCTTCCGCCATAGGTCTTCCCGCAACCATGCTGGGAGGATGCCCGCCGCCCCATAGTTCCAGTATGCTCCTCCATATTGCCACCTTGACTCTGGAGGCATTTGCGTACCACGCAAGGTCCTCGAGCTCGGTTCAAGCATCAGCAAGGCTACCATTCATACAAAGACCCGTTACAAAGACACAATTGTCTGGCCAGAGATCGTGAATGCGCTTTCAAAGGAGTAGACTTGAGGCTCACTGGTTCGTTCGGCATGGATGTTATTTTGGCCCAGTCTCACGCTGAACTGAAGATGTGCACTTGGACAGTAAGGATGAGAGGCAGTACAGTGCACCTCAGAGCTCAGGGACGTGACGTTCTCGACAGGTAATCACGGTCACACTAGATCGGCCGCTAAGAGCTGTGGAGGAACCATGTGGCATGTGGACCAGGGCCCGAGAGCCGGCAGGGATCCATAGATAAGACCGTCCGTCTGGAACAGAGTACCATTTACAGAGTACCTAAATCAATAGCATTGGTGGGACTTTGAAGGTTCGACGGCGTGAAAGCGGGCATCTGCACGAATCACGACCCAATGGGGCAGCATTGGGCAGCAATAATGGACGCAGCATAAGTGCCACGAGTCGACTTGATCTCGTTCTCACTCCTCGTCGCTATCAGCAAACATATCCTCAGCTCGCATCCGCCTCTTAGGCACAGACGGCTTCGGAACGCTCACTGGCGTTGTTGTAGCCTTGGAAAGGCCAACCTTGACGGGTACCTCTGCCAGACCCTTCTCCCTGGGAGACCCGTCTAGTCTCATGGCCGCGCCCTCTCCGTCATCCGCCAATGCCGCACCGTCTACATCCATCGGCGCACCGTCGAGATCTTCCATAGGTACACCATCAACGTCGTCGTTCAGAGGCGCGCCGTCAACGTCCTCGCCCATCGGAGCCCCATCAACATCGTCGCCCTCAGGTTCACGAACCGCTGCAGGGCTAGCCACAGGCGCGGGTGAAGCTGAGCCTGTCGGAGACCCAGCCTGCCCAACCCGTTTATACTTGCTCAGCATCTCCACAGCTTTCTTCTTCTCCTCCCGCTCTGCCGCCTCCCGCTCAGCGGCCTTCTCCGCCTCTGAAAGGGGCGGCTCAAAGAAGCTGCGCTTCAGCGCCTCGTGCACTTCACTACTGAACACGCTCCACCCTTCCCAGATGCTGAAGACAACGCCGACCTTGCGTTTCCACTGCTCAGCTTTCAACCTGCCCCATGCGAGCTCCCTGTCCAGCTTGCCAAGATGCTCGAACGTCTTCCTAGTTCTGAAGCCAGACTCAAAGAGCTGACGGTACTTCCATGCATTCCTCGCACCTGCCGTAGAGGAAGCGGAGAGAATATCGGAAATGATATAAAGAGCTATGATCTTCGCATTGGAAGGATCGTCGTCCCGTTTGCCGTGCTTTTGCGGTTGCGGACTGTCTGTATCTAGTGTCGGCAGAGAATCACCGGGCTCGTAGTCGTCCTCTCCGTCCTGGTCCAAGTCGTCCTCTTCGTATTTGGCTGCTAAGCTGTAGGAAAAAGGCTTCTCGACGTTCAGCAGGAGCAGGTCGACAATCTCTTCCGCGCCTTGGCCCGCATGGTTGATGGCGATGTTCGTTACACGTGCTATGTCACCTTTGCGCAATCTGGCAGTGGTAGTTGGTAATCGAGACAGCATATGCACGAGCCGTGCGCGCTTTACCGGGCTAAGGTGCTTCCTCTCGGCTGCGTCAAACGTGCCTTCACCTTCCCGCATGTCGTTGAAGCGCCGCTCGCCGCCGTCGTCATCGCTCTCCTCGTCGCTAGACACGTAATCCATGTCTGTTACCACCTGAGCCAAGCTCGTCAGGTCTGGGAACGGAACCTGTTCATACGGCGGCAGCCAGTCGATGATGGTATCGTCGTACACACGCTCCGGACCTTTGGCCCGACGCTTTTGCTCTGCGACAGAATCGCCTTGCTCGGGACCCCACAGTAGGTAGCGATAGTACACACCGGCGGGGCTCCGTGAATCGTACAGAAAATAAAAGCGCTCGTCCTTCTGTACGTCCGGTCTAGCCATGAGGTAAGCTTCAAGCTCGATGGCATAAACTGGATCTGACTGGCATAAAAGTCGTTCGGCAAGAATGTGAATGGCCCTGATTGTCTCGATGTTCAACGGTGCCTGCACATTGACTAGCGCTTCCGGCTGCGCATGCCTGCCGTAAGCGGGTCTGACAGGCGAGTCATAAGACTCGGGTGGTGCGAACCCGCGGTGTTCATGAGGCGGAGGTGCATTACGTAGGGACGAACGATTTTGCTCCTTTGGCTTCTCTGCACCGAAAGGCTCAGCAGATGTGGCAGCAGCTGTGCCAGCCATACTGGGATGTAACGCAGCCGACGATAGATGTCTCGAGATAGAAAGATAGAAGCCATATCCCAGATACTTGTCCTTCAGAGCCGATACAGCAGTATCGATCTGGCCTGTCTTCGTCTCTGCGTGCAGCATGACGATGGCGGACGTTGATCGACTGCCAACGCTGCCAGGTCCGGCTGGCGGGAGGAAGTGTACTGCGTGTACTACCACATAGCCCCCGAGTAGCGCTTCCACATCCTTAGCGGTCGTCTCTGGTGGCAGGGATGACACCTGTACAGTGGGCTTCGCAGCATCATCTCCTTGCTCGAGGTCTTGTGCACTGTCCTGCGGCGTGTGCCTGCCGTCTCCTCGCACAGCTTCGGGGCCTAGCATACCCTGCTCCCTTCTGGCGTCGTGGACTTCCCGCATCTCATCCAGTGCCCTCTTTCGCTTCAGATTGACCCCTGGCGGTGGCTGTGCTGCTCCTAGACTTCCGGGTCCGCTTCTTGGTCCAGAGGGTGCCATGCCATATCTGGCGACACTCTGCCCACCAAGTGCAGGGCCTTCTCCACGCGGTCCAGTAGGCGGCGCACGCCCACCGGATACGCTAGTGATGAACTCATCATCTTCGTCTGCGAAAGAGTCCTGAAACGCCCTCAATGCTGCCGCATTCTCTTCCTCTGCCCTCAGCCGCTTCGCTTCTGCCGCCTGCCTTTCCTTTTCGAACGCGGAGAGCTTTTTCGGTGCAGCCAACTTTCCAGACACATCGGGAAACTCCTTGACGTTTTCTGAATCGCCCGCCATTGTTACGGCACAATGCTAGTGGGTCGAGTCTTGATGTTGTTGGTTCTACCAAACCACAGCGAACAGCCTGGATGCTAGCTAGCCGTGTCGCACTGTCGCAGATCGCGGAGGAGGCGAGATAAGGTCCGTCTAGCGGCCGATCTCCCGCTGCAATGTTTGCGCTAGCGCAATGGTTCAAAGCCCCCGCCTGACCACCGACCAGTTCTTGGTACATTGAGCTTGGTATAGAAATGCTCTCGGAACAACCACAACGACAACAGCGTCACTCATACCAGCTTCGGTTTCCGAAGTTGAGCATGGGAGACATCGCCGAGGAAGCGAAGCAGCAGTAGGGCGGTGGTGGAAAAGTTCAACCAGCTCGCTGGAGCCAGCACGACCTTCAGGATGGCGCAGGCCTACAAAGACACACTCGACACCATCTTCACCGACCTCAAAGCTCGCAACGATACCACACGCCAAAATGCAGCTTCGAAACTCGGCGAGCAGGTCAACTCGGCTTTTCGTGAGTTGCCAACTCCAGACTTCACCCGATACTACGAGGACGTCAACCGCCGGATCCACGCTCTCGTGATCAATGGAGTGGACACACACGAGCGGACCGGTGGACTGTATGCCCTCAACGCACTCATCGACTTCAAGGGTGACGATGCGGCGATCAAGGTCACGAGATTCAGCAATTATCTGAAGAGGACACTGGAGGGCAATGACACGAGTGCGATGATAGTGGCGGCCAAGTGCCTGGGTAGACTGGCAGCACCTGGTGGTGCTCTGACGGCTGAGCTTGTAGATGCGGAGGTTAAGCACGCCCTTGAATGGCTCACGTCAGAGCGTAACGAGAATAGGCGGTTTGCTGCGGTTCTAATCCTGCGCGAGCTCGCAAGGCACAATGGCACACTGCTGTACCATGCGGTTCCCGGCATCCTTGTTAACATCTGGGAGGGCTTGCGCGATCAAAAGGTTGTGATACGAGAGACTTCGGCGGAGGTTGTGAGCCAGCTGTTTAAGATACTGTCCGCTCGCGACCCGCAGACCCGGCAGACATGCTTGACAAGAACCTTTGAGGCTGCTCAGGACGGCTTCAAGAGAGGGACGGTTGAATGCGTGCATGGCTCTCTACTGGCCTACAAGGAGTTGCTGGTGCAGGGCGGCATGTTCATGCACGGCACGCGGTACAAGGAGGTCTGCGAGCGTATCCTCATGCAGCAGTACCGTGAGCACCGTGACCCGACCATCAGGCGGACTGTGGTCGAGATCATACCCATCCTGGCCGGGTACGCTCCGAAAGAGTTCTGCCACAACTATCTTGCACGCTCAATGCAACACCTGCAGACTCTTCTGAAGGATCCAAAGCAGCGCAACATGGCTTTTGTCGCCATTGGAAAGATCGCACATGCCGTCGGCTCGCAAATTGCACCTTATCTGGACACGATCTTGCTGCACATTAGGGATGCACTCTCTGTCAAGAACCGCAGCAAGCATACTGACGAGGCACCCATCTTCGAATGCATAAGCATGATCTCCATTGCTGTTGGCCAGACTCTGAGCAAATACATGGAGGCTCTGCTGGATCCTATCTTTGCTTGCGGGCTGTCCGACGCGCTTACGCAAGCACTTGTTGATATGGCCCACTATATTCCGCCCGTCAAGGGTACCATCCAAGAGAAGCTGCTCGACCTACTCAGTCGAACGCTCTGCGGTCGGCCGTTCCAAACGCTGGGTCATCCGACGCACGGTCAGGGTCTGCCGCCAATCTACAGCAAAGAAGTGCGTGATCAGCGTGACCCTCAGCACTTGGATCACAAAGAGCAGGAAATTGCTTTGGCGCTTCATACTCTGGGATCATTCGACTTCAGCGGTCATGTGCTGAACGAGTTCGTGCGAGACGTCGCCATCCGCTACGTTGAAGATGATGATCCAGTGATACGCAAGGCGGCTGCACTGACTTGCTGTCAGCTCTTCGTACGCGATCCGATCGTGCATCAGACTAGTCATCACGCAATTCAGGTCGTCTCCGATGTCATTGAGAAGCTTCTCACTGTAGGTGTAGCGGACCCACAACCGGACATCCGACAGACGGTACTGGTGTCGCTCGACACACGCTTCGATAGGCACTTAGCGAAGGCTGAGAACGTCCGCACACTCTTTCTCGCCCTCAATGACGAGAAGTTCCCGATTCGCGAAGCTGCCATGACCATCATCGGCCGTCTTACGACTGTCAACCCAGCCTACGTCTTCCCTTCGCTACGCAAAGTGCTGATCCAGCTGCTCACTGAGATCGAGTATAGCAACAATCCCAACAACAAGCGTGAATCAGCACAGCTCATCAGCCACCTAGTCAGCGCGAGCAGCAAGCTCATCAAGCCCTATGTTGACCCCATGGTGACTGTCCTCTTACCCAAGGCAGAAGATCCAAACGTGGATGTCGCGGCCACCACACTCAGGGCACTTGGCGACTTGGCGACTGTGGGCGGTGACGAGATGATGAAATACATTGATCAGCTTATGGGCATCATCATTCGAAGTCTACAAGACCTCGCATCGGACAAGAAACGCGAAGCGGCTTTGTGCACGCTGGGTCAGTTGGCGAGCAATAGCGGATACGTGATCGACCCATACATCGACCACCCTCAGCTCCTAAACATACTGGTCGGCATCGTCAAGAATGAGCCACAGGGCGAGCTGAGACGCGAGACAATCAGATTGATGGGCATCCTCGGCGCGCTTGATCCGTACAAGCACCAGCAGGTTATCGAGGAGTCGCCAGAATCGAATCTCAAAGCGGAGGCAGAGGCGGAGTCAGATGTCACGCTGATCATGAAAGGCATCACGCCGAGCAATGAGGATTACTACCCTACTGTGGTCATCAACACGCTCATGTCGATGCTCAAGGAAGACACGCTCAAGCAGTACCATTCCGCCGTTGTTGAGGCCGTCATGAACATCTACGCCACGATGGGCATGAAGTGCGTATCTTTCCTGGGAACCGTAGTGCCCGGCATCATCAGTGTCCTCAAAGATGCGCAGTCGGACGACAGGTTGGAAGGCTACTTCAACCAGCTTAGCATGCTGGTGAAGATCGTACGACAACACATTCGTCCACATCTGCGCAAGATACTCGATGCGGTAGCCGAGCACTGGTATACAAGTACGCGCCTGCAGGCGACCATGCTGAGCCTGATCGAAAGTATTGCGAAGAGCCTGGAGGGCGAGTTCAAGGTGTACCTTGCAAACGTGCTCCCGCTGATGCTTGGCGTGCTGGACACCGACGCCAGGACCGATGCGGGCAAAGCAGCGTGCCAGAGGGTGCTCCACGCCTTCCTGGTATTTGGCTCGAGCGCCGAAGAGTACATGCATCTGATAATACCGGTCATTGTACGCATGTTCGACAACGACCGCACTAGGCCGAGGGAGGTGCGCAAGATCGCCATCGAGACGATAGGCCGGATGAGCAAACAAGTCAACATCTCAGAGTTCGCCGCCAAGATCATTCATCCGCTGTCGAGGGTCCTCATGACCGGAGATCACGGTCTTCGCCAGACGGCGATGGAGACTCTATGTGCTTTGGTCTTCCAATTGGGGCCTGACTATCTTCACTTCGTACCGACGATCGACAAGATCTTGGCGCAGCAGCGGATCGATCACAAGCCGTATGCGCTGATCGTCAACAAGCTGAAGAAGAACGAGCCCTTGCCGCAGGACCTGAGCCCGGACGAGCGGTATGGTGATGAGGATGACGATCAGTATCCGACTGAGATAGCCACCAAGAAGCTTGCGGTGAATCAGCAGCATCTCAAGAATGCTTGGGAAGCGAGCCAGAAGTCAACAAAGGAAGACTGGCAGGAATGGATGCGCAGGTTCTCTGTGGAGCTGCTCAAGGAATCCCCACAGCAGGCTCTGAGGGCGTGTACACCTCTGGCGACCATTTACCCGCCACTGGCCCGGAGTCTGTTCAACAGCGCGTTCGTTAGTTGCTGGACGGAGCTGTATGATCAGTACCAAGAGGAGCTAGTCCGGTCGCTAGAGGTGGCCTTGACCTCACCGAACATTCCGCCTGAGATCTTGCAGATCTTGCTCAATTTGGCAGAGTTCATGGAGCATGATGACAAGGCCCTGCCAATTGATGTGCGCACGCTGGGCATGTACGCTGCGAAGTGTCATGCTTTTGCCAAAGCGCTGCATTACAAGGAGCTGGAGTTCAACGCGGAGCAGAACGCAAGCGCTGTCGAGGCGCTAATCAGCATCAACAATCAGCTCCAGCAGACAGATGCAGCGTTCGGTATTCTACGGAAAGCACAGGGCTACAACGATGTGGATCTCAAGGAGACATGGTTCGAGAAACTGCAGCGCTGGGAGGAAGCCCTCATGGCGTATCAGAAGCGCGAGAAGGAAGAAGGCGAGAACGCAGGTTTCGAAGTGATCATGGGCAAGATGCGATGTCTTCATGCGCTCGGCGAGTGGGATACACTCTCGTCTATTGCACAGGATAAGTGGCTGAACGCTTCGCCTGAGCACAAGAAGGCTATCGCGCCGTTAGCAGCGGCCGCTGCCTGGGGCATGGGTCAGTGGGAAGTCATGGACACCTATCTTAACGTGATGAAGCCTGCTTCTCCGGACCGCTCCTTTTTCGGCGCCATCCTGTCGATTCACCGCAATCAGTTCGACGAGGCGCATGCGCATATTACGAAGGCGAGAGACGGGCTCGACACGGAGCTTAGTGCGCTTCTTGGCGAGTCGTACACGCGAGCGTACAGTGTGATTGTGCGTGTACAGATGTTGGCTGAGCTTGAGGAGATCATTACGTACAAGCAGCATGCCAATGACTCGGACAAGCAGAAGCGCATGCGCGAGACCTGGACGAAGCGTCTGAAGGGCTGCCAGCGCAACGTTGAGGTCTGGCAGCGGATGCTGAAGGTGCGAGCACTGGTCATAACACCACAAGAGAATGTTGAGATGTACATCAAGTTCGCCTCAATCTGCCGGAAAGCACAACGCATTGGGCTGGCTGAGAAGAGCCTCAACTCGTTGCTTGGTGGTGTTGGCAGCATCATGTCTCCCGGAACCATGAGCAAGATACATGATGCGCCGTACCCGGTGCAGTACGCAACATACAAATTCCTATGGAGCAACGGGTACCATGAGGGTGCGCTCAACGCCCTCAAGGATTTCACCATCCGCCTCAGAAGCGACTTCGAAGAGCGTGGCGCTGCGCTCTCGGCCGGCCAAGCCAACGGCAATCACGTTTTGATGAACGGCATGAACGGCTCAAACGGCGTCAACGGCGCGCATGCACCATTCGGCTCGACGAATTCACCAGCCTCGCCCAAGGACAAAGCTGAGCTTGACGAGTGGAAGATGCTGCTAGCTCGTTGCTACCTCAAGCAAGGTGATTGGCAGATCAAGCAGCACGATGGGGACTGGGAGTCAGATCACGTTCAAGACGTGCTCCAGTCTTACTATTCCGCCACACGGTACAATGAAAATTGGTACAAGGCATGGCATGCTTGGGCGCTCGCAAACTTCGAGGTTGTCACGTCCATGACATCTGCCACAGATAGGGAGTCCGCAGACGTGCCGCGCGAGATCGTCAGCGAGCATGTCGTCCCGGCTATCAGAGGCTTTTTCAAATCCATCGCACTGTCTTCGAACAGCTCGCTGCAGGACAATCTGCGGTTGCTGACACTCTGGTTTGCGCACGGCAAGCACCAAGAAGTCACCCACAGTGTAACGCAGGGCATCTCGAGCGTCAGTATAGACAACTGGCTCGAAGTCATCCCGCAGCTCATTGCGCGCATCAACCAGCCGAATAAGATCGTACGGGATGCTATCCATAACCTCCTCGTCGATGTTGGCCGAGCACACCCGCAGTCGCTGGTTTACCCACTCACAGTGTCCATGAAGTCTGATGGTGGCAACCGCTCTCGTTTCGCCGGCAGAATTATGGAAGCCATGCGCCAGCACAGTCCAGAGCTGGTCGAGCAAGCTGGTTTGGTCAGTCATGAGCTGATTCGGATCGCTGTGCTGTGGCATGAGCAGTGGCACGAGGGCTTGGAGGAGGCTTCTCGATTGTACTTCGGCGATCACAACATAGACGGTATGCTTGCCACCCTGGCGCCACTGCATGAGATGTTGCGCAAGGGTCCAGAGACACTTAGGGAAATATCGTTCATCCAAAGCTTTGGTCGGGATCTAGCAGAAGCTCGGGACTGGTGCGTAGCGTACAGCACGACGCAGGAGATCGGTGACCTGAATCAGGCATGGGATCTGTACTATGGTGTCTTCAAGCGCATCGCAAGGCAGCTCCCACAACTGATGAGCCTGGAACTGCAATACGTCTCGCCTGAGCTCAAGAACGCTCACGACCTCAAGCTCGCAGTGCCAGGCACATATCAAAGTGGCAAACCTATCGTCTGCATCCAGTCCTTCGACCCGGTCGCGACAGTCATCTCCTCCAAGCAGCGGCCCCGCAAGCTCTCTTTGCGTGGCGACGACGGAGCGAGATATGAGTATCTGCTCAAGGGCCATGAAGACATCAGGCAGGACGAGCGGGTAATGCAGCTTTTTGGCCTGGTCAACACTCTGCTCTCAATCGATCCCGAGTGCCTTAAGCGTCATCTCAACATTCAGCGCTTTGCAGCAATCCCGCTTTCCACGCAGTCAGGCCTCCTTGGTTGGGTGTCGAACAGTGACACCTTGCACGCCCTCATCCGGGAGTATCGCGAAAGCCGCAAGATCCTGCTGAACATCGAACACCGCATCATGTTACAGATGGCACCGGATTACGACAACCTTACACTCATGCAGAAGGTTGAAGTCTTCGGCTACGCTCTCGACAACACCACTGGACAGGATCTCTACCGCGTACTGTGGCTCAAGAGCAAGAGCTCGGAAGCCTGGCTTGATCGGCGCACCAACTACACCAGGTCGCTGGGTGTCATGTCCATGGTCGGCTACATTCTGGGTCTTGGGGACCGCCATCCCTCCAACTTGATGCTGGACCGTGTGACTGGTAAGATCATTCACTGCGATTTCGGTGACTGCTTCGAGGTCGCTATGCATCGTGAAAAGTACCCGGAGCGCGTGCCCTTCCGTCTCACGCGGATGCTTACCTTTGCAATGGAAGTTAGTAACATCGAAGGAAGTTTCCGAACGACGTGTGAGCACGTTATGAGACTCTTGCGTGGCAACAAGGAGTCGTTGATGGCTGTGCTCGAGGCCTTCATCCACGACCCCCTCTTGACTTGGCGTCTCGGCAATCGCGAGTCTCCGCCGGAGCCATCATTCCCATCAGAGCGGCGTACTTCTATCATGGGCGCGCCAATGGCTCCAGAAGGCCGCCGTGCATCAGTCATGGGCGGAGATCCCAATGCACCGGGTGAGCGTCCGGGCAGCTCTTACCGCCCGCGCAATAGGTTGAGCGTTGCGCAGACGAACGGGAACAGCGATCCGGTGGAGAAAGAAGTGCAAAACGCTCGCGCCTTACAGGTGCTCAGCCGCGTGAAGGAGAAGTTGACAGGCCGGGACTTTAAGAAAGACAACGAGCTGTCAGTTGACGAACAGGTTGAGAAGCTCCTGAGCGAGGCGACCAACCTCGAGAACCTCTGCCAGCATTACATCGGCGTAAGTTGTACCCCGTATGAATCGTGCGAAAGCTCGCTAACCAATCATATAGTGGTGCTCCTTCTGGTAGCGGTTGACGTGCGTTCTTAAATACCCGCACATTGAGCATGGCGTTTCGGTGCGACTGGGATGGTAGCGACTCGGTCAGCGAGCGGCGCTCGGGCGCCATGGCGAATAGTTGGCATGAGCTGGACGACGGTGGGTAGTCATGGGACGTCTGATCAGGGGCAACATTATACGAACAGCATAGCGACGGTTTTGCTAGAACTGTATAGCGAAGACAGAGAGCGGTATGAGCATAGTTCTAGTCAACTCGTGCAAATGGGCGTATGCCGGGCCGACGGCATTTGCTTAGGTTTTCGGCTTCACGCTTCATGTCAGCCGGGCACCTACTATAGTGCCCTCACTGACTCGCTCGCTCAATGCATTGCGTCTCTTTACTCTAAACGGCAGTCAGCTCGTAAATCAAATCCCTAGGCTGACTCACCCCAATCATTCTGAGTCGAATGGCTTATCCCCGTCTCTGCACCTGCCGTCTTCGAATTTGCTCGTCACATGGAGCTGTTGCCCTTACAGTCGACATTACGGCGGCCACACAGGGCTGGAAGGCGTGAACGAGTTGCCGATCAAGCTGCAGAGGAACTGAACGGTCAGAACAACGATGGCAACCGCAGTCGCACACTCCCAAGGTGAGTGGCTCTTTGGTGCATGATTCTGCGCATTGTATTGATCGATAGCAGCAGGGCAAACGCCGCAGGTTGACGGATCGAAGCAGAAACGCCGGATTATGTATTCTTCTTCGACATCACGAACCCCATTGCGGCCGGCCCAACCGAGCTTCCAGCAGGAAAGTCACTACACGCGAGATGGCAGTTCTGGAAGTGAGCAACACCATGACAAACAACATCACCACATCCATGATCTTCACTTCAAGGAGAGGATACGGCATTTCACCTGGACCTGGTTCACAATGACGTATCACATGCAATCTGATGTGCTCTATCGTCCTCGAGCTAATCACTCGACATAGGATGGCTACAGGCGGCGTTGCAAATGTTCTCCACCAGGTGAGTAGTCGGAGGCCCTCGATAGAGAAGGACACAACCCCCTCTGTACCCAACTCATTTTTCTCCAGGTACCATACCAGTTCCATGGCCTGTACGTCAATCCTGCCCATAAACCCTTTTATGTGGGACGAGCGCTGACTTGTGTCTACTGCATCAGCTACGCGATTGGCTGCTTCTTCTTCATCCTCAACATCGTGCTCTTCCTCTTCAACGTTGTCATGATCTCGTGTCGATTCCGACTGTACCCGTCGACATTCAAGGCGTCTATAACGCATCCAACCGAAAGCCTGTTCGTCCCGGCCTGGCTCATCTCGATCGGTACGATTCTCATCAACATCACCGAGTACGGCGTCTCCGACGGCAAGACCGGCGCGTGGCTCCTCTCGACGATGCGGATCCTGTTCTGGGTCTATTGTGCCTTGGCAGTGCTCTTTAGTTGCGGCATCTACCTTGTCATGTGGTCCACCCAGACCTTCACGATCGATCAGATGACACCGGTGTGGATCTTCCCGGCGTACCCATTGCTGGTTATCGGCCCGCACGCGGGTATGCTCGCGAGCAAGACGTCCGGTAGTGACGCCCTCGACATCATCATAGGAGGTTTCATCTTCCAAGGCATCGGCTTCCTCGTCTCGCTCATGATCTACGTACGTCGCAATTGACCAGTGGAGTCGAAGGAGTCCAGTGAACATGTGCTGACCCACCCGTCTCTGCTGTCACAGGCCGCCTTCATATACCGCCTCATGACCCAGAAGCTCCCGCAAGAAAGCCTCAGGCCCGCGATGTTTATTAGCATCGGTCCTTCTGGCTTCACCATTTCGGGTGTCGTCTCGATGGGTCAGGAGATAGTAAGGGTCGTGCCGCCAGACTTCATGGGTCCAGGCTTGGGCGAGCTGGCTGGAAAGGTCTCGATGATCATGGCCAACTGGATGGGCCTGTGGCTCTGGGGCCTGGCATGGTGGTTCTTCATTGTCTCGGTGGGCGCACACTGGTCGACCGTCCGTCATGGTCGCGGCAAGTTCGCGATGACGTTCTACTCTTACGTCTTTCCGAACACTGGTAAGCCGTCTGCTGCTCACAGGTTTGCGCGCCAAAATGCTGATTTGCCACTTCAGCGCTCACGACAGCGACCTTCGCCCTTGGCAAAGCGCTTGACAACACACCCATCAGAATACTGGGGTGTGTCATGACCTGCCTACTCATCTGCGCGTGGCTTGCCGTCTTCACCATGATGATACGTGCCGTCATCGTAAAAGACATCCTCTGGCCGCAGAAACAAGAAGACCGAGCAGAAGGCGGCTGGGAAGCGCATCCGGAGGAGTCGAAAGCCTGCGATCCTCGCCGGTGCAGTAGCGATGCACCGGTCTCCGAGAAAGCGAGGCATAGCAATGGCACTGATGGGACGCTTGATCTCGACAAGCAGATGGAGGCGAATGGCAGGTTGACGGAGCCACCGGGCACTGGTTGCAGTCTGGAGCGCGGCAAACCGCAGCCTCGGGACTGGGCAAGGAGTACCACGGCGGCAGACAGGTTTGTGGACGAGATGGCGAGAGGGAATAGGCCATCGAGGCGCAGCGACATTGCGGATATGGTGTGATAATATCATGGAGTATGGTTGATAGTGATAACGTTCAAGCGGAGAGTGCTGAACGGAGCCTTGGTCAAGATCTGACGTTGCCTGTCGTTTGCATATGATCATACTTCATAACCTGGTGAAATCAGTAACAGTCCCGTCTACGTCTCATCCTCCTCCTTTTGCACTGCAGCCTCTATCCTCTCCATCATACCCATACCCACGCCATCGCCCTCAGTCGGCTTCGCGCTCAGCTCCTCGCCCAACTGGTCCAGAAAATCATCCGCCCTCCTCTTCCCTCTCCGCTGACTGATCTCCGCTCGCCTCGCCTCAATCTGCTTCCGCCGCTCATCAAGCTTCCCCTCTCTCTGTTGCCTCCTCCGCTCCGTCTCCGCACGCTCTGACTCCAGATTCTCCATCTGCCGTTTCCGCTCCTCAGCATCGCCGCTGAACTGGAAGAACCCCGTACCCTTCGTCCGGTTCTCAGCTGAAGCGTCGAAGTGCTGCTCCGGCGGAGGCGTGAGGCTCTTGTCCCTCTTCTTGGCGAGTTCCTCCATCTGCGCCGCGACCGGCTGGTCCGGGTCGAAAGCTTGGTGCTGTATCGTGTCGCCATATATTACGTTCGTCGGTGCTGATGGGCGCGCGGTGAAGCGATCACTCGCCGGCTCGTTCTTGCCGCGTTTGACACGCTCTGCTTGCGCTGCTTCCGCCGCAGTGCCTGTCCGAGTGCGACCGAACTCGTCTGTGTACTCTACCACGTCTTGCTGCTGTCCGTCTAGGTCATCCTCATCGTCTTGCTCCGAGTCCTCTGCCTTCTCCTGCTTCTCGGCCCACTTCCGGTCAAAGTCGACCGCATACCGCTCATCCGCATCCTCGACATCACCCCGTTTCATCGCCGCATACAGCCTCGCCTTCTCCTCCATCTTGCGCTTGCTGCGCTCCCATAGCCCTCCGTCCAATGCTTCGCCATTCGTGGTGTGCTTTTGCTCGAAAGCGGGAGAGTCCTCGAGGTCGCGTTTGGCGCGCTTGGCCGAGTTGCGGTTGTGTTTGCTGAAGATGTCGTCTTTCTTCGGCTTGTGTCGCGAAGGCGCAGGCTTCGAAGTGGAGTTGCTGTTCGAGGAGCTGATGAGCGAGCTGAGTTGCGAGGTGAAGGAGAGGGTGGTCGACGAGGAGATCTCTTTGCCGCCAGCGAGCTTGCGAGGCCGCGGCGCGCCGTACAGAGGTGCGTCTTGGGACGTCATGGCCGTGATGGTGCAGGGTCATGCGTTTTGATTGGTATGGCAAGTAAGCTCACCTTTAGGAGGCTTCGTGAACAATTGTGTTTGAGTGCTTGTGGAGCTCCAGCCGTTCAGCTGATCGTCCAATAGTGACGCACTTTAATGATCTGCCGTCTGCCGCTGTCCCTGCGTCAAGCAGCCGTACTCCACAGACCCCCACATCGATTGGAGTGCCCCGCTCTCGTGTGCTTGAACTTTTCCCCAATGCCTCGCACGATACATTACACCCTCCACCCTATCAGCACCATGTCAGACTCCCAGCCCATCTTCGTCGCCGTCATCGGCGTGGGCGGCGTCGGCAAAGCCTTCCTCGGTCAAGTCGACAGCCTCCGTACACGCCTCGAGCAACAGAAGCCGCCCATCGACCTGCGATTGATCCTCGCACGACGGAGCAACAAGCAGGTCTTTGCCGAAGGTTGGAAGGCGCTCGAGATAGCGAGTCTCGTGCAAACCCTTGACAACTCAAAGCAGCCTCTCCTGCCCTTCAACGAAGTCATCGACAAACTCGCGACAGCGCCTGGCAAGGTCATACTAGTGGACAACACCTCCGACCCAACCCTCGCAAACTCTTACCCGGCCATACTACAGAAAGGCATATCCATCGTCACACCGAACAAGAAAGCCTTCTCCGACAGCTACGAGCTCTGGTCCGACATCTTCGCCGCCGCAGCCAACGGCACTGGCTCCTCAGGCCATGGCTACGTCTTCCACGAGTCGAGCGTTGGAGCCGGGCTGCCCGTCATCAGCACCCTCAAAGAGCTCGTCGAGACCGGCGACGAAGTGACGAAGATTGAAGGCGTCTTCAGCGGCACAATGTCTTTCCTCTTCAACTCCTTCATGCCCGTCGGCGGCGGCGGCGGCAAGTTCAGCGCCGAAGTCACCAAAGCCAAAGACCTTGGCTACACCGAGCCGGATCCGCGAGACGACCTCAACGGTCTAGACGTCGCGCGCAAACTCACCATCCTGGCACGGCTAGTAGGGTTGAAGGTGCAATCGCCCACATCCTTCCCTGTCGAGTCCCTCATACCAAAAGAGCTCGAGTCCTGCAGCTCCGGCGACGAGTTCCTGCAGAAGCTGCCCGAGTTCGACGGTCAGATGGACGATCTGAAGTCGTCGGCGGCGAAGGAGGGCAAAGTCGTGCGCTTCGTGGGCAGCATAGACGTGCCCTCCCAATCCGTCAAGGTCGGGCTGGAGAAGTTCGATGCCAGCCATCCTATTGCGGCGCTCAAGGGCAGCGACAACATCATCAGCTTCTACACCAAGCGGTATGGCTCGAACCCGCTTATCATCCAGGGCGCAGGCGCAGGCGGAGAAGTGACGGCAATGGGCGTGACAGGTGACCTACTAAAGGTTGTGCGGTTACTGCAATAGCAAGGCGATTTATGGAAAGATGCATGTCCAAATCGGCACCGCATTTGCACGCGGCAGTCTATATCTAGGTTTACAGCGCATGGCTCATCGCCACGCTCGTCAATGCTACAACAAGCAAGTACCGCGATTGACGGCACACCCAACGCCCAGATACACCGTGCGTGCATGCATTCATCCCAAAGGAGTGTCGTGAAGCCAGGCCTGCTGGACGGAACTGTGCACTACGGATTCCGCCCGCGCCTGAAGTAATCGTAAGATGTCTCCTCCTCGCCTACGCCTTCACCAGGGGTGCTGCCCGGTGTCCTGATCGGGCCATAGCCGCCTGGTGTAGGAGCGAAGGGCGCAGAGGTTTCAGAGGGCGGCGGACCGCGGCCCATCCTCGCTGCGCTCGCGACGAGGCTCTCCCTGTGGTCTTGTTCACCAGTGAAGCGGCCTCGCCCGGCGTCCGTAGAGAAATCGCTGCCGGCCGGAGAGTGCTCGCGCAACGCAGGTGTCTGGTGGTAGCCTCTTGGGTATTCCGTCTCGCCTGCGGCCTTCGTTTGGTCGGATTCGCGGGAATCGCTACGGCTTCTGCCATAGGCGTCGCGTGACTCGCTGCGATTGCGGCTTTGGTATGTGTCCATGGTGCCCGTCCTGGTCATGGTAGTCATTGTGCCTGGCGTACCCGGCCTGATGATGTCCTGTGCGTGGCCGTAGAGCTCGCCGTCTCCTCCAGCTTCGTCACCGAACTCCGGTCGGTGCTTGTAATGCTCAAAGTCCATGTGGTTCTCGTCGACGATCTCGAAAGGTGCAGAGCCTGCGGTCTTTCCTGGCTTGTTTGCGTCCATGGAATCCATGTACACATCACTGTATCCAGCAACAGTCGCGCTATCGTCCATTGACGTCCGGCCGCTGTAGATCGTCTTCAGCAGATGCTGCGACTTGGCGGAGACCATCGGTGTCATGAGAGACTTGTACAGCACAGGGTGGCCGAAGCGCACGCCGACCCGATCACCCTTGCGCTTTTTATGCTCCGAGCCTGCCATGTACTCCGAGTCCCGCATGGCCTTGCCCTTCTGGTAGTAATGGATTTGGTCATCAAAGGTACGTGCGCAGTACCACTTGAAGCCCAGGATCAGGAACGGCAGTGGGCCTAGAGCTGCTAGCTTGGCCCAATGGCTGCCTGAAATGCCGTACGCTACCACCAAAAGCGCTATGACGACGTTGCCGAGCAATGCCAGCACAAGCACGCGATTGAACAGCGTGCGCCAGAACATGCCGCCGGATTCGTACTTGGTGATGAAGACGTAGCTAGTGTTTCGTGTCAGCGAATGCTAGCGGGCTACCGGTTCGCCAGGACTCACAGCAGAAGGTACTTCTTCAAGAATGAGTCGAGGAAGAAGTAGAAGGCCGTGACCGGCAGGACGAGGGGCTGAAGAGCTGCAAAGCACATAGCCACCGTCGAGTAGAACAGGAAGTAGTTGTAATAGCCGGCGTAGTCGAATGGCTGAGGAGCCGAGAGTTCGATGAGCTCCCGTGGTGTAGGGGACAAAAAACGCCGCGAGATTGAGCCCCATATCAGTTTGACGAGCTGGCTAAGGTCAACAGCAGCACCGAGATTTCGCTGAAGCAGCCAGGAGATCCAGTATGTCGACACACCGCAAAGCGTAATGATGACGCTTTTGAAGGGTTGATTCTTCACTATCGCCTCCCACGCACTTTCGTGTTTGCTGGAGTTGATGACCGCCGTTACGTATCCAAACAGTGCCGCGAAGAGCGAGAACACGATCAAGTTGTTGAAGACAAAGAACGAGTACAGCTTATGCATAACATGTCGCTCACGGCTTGTTTTCGTAACGTCTCCGGCGGACATGCACAGTCTTCGGAAGATTGTAGGTAGGAAGTAGTAGACTGCGGTGGTTATGGCGGGAGACGCGACACCTTGTACTAGAGCCCACCATTGTCTGTGTGCCAGGAGATTCGTCTCGAACGCAGGCCAAAGTCGGCCAAGATTACTCAGAGTGGATAGGAAGACGGATATCAGAATGTTGGGTGCGATCCAGACAAAGGTTAGCAAAACGACCCAGAGGTTGTTGATGAAATTTTGCCAGTTGCGCTGCTTCTTTGTCATCCTGAGATTCTTCCACACCAAATCGTTAGGCTTGGGGGCCAGCCGGACGATGGTGCCCTCGGGAGCCTTTTTGCGCGCAACATACGCTGTTGAGTGTGCTTCGCTGATGGACTCGTAGCTCGCGAAGCCATAGGACATGGCATTGCGCTTGTCCACAGACTCTCTCACCTCCTTGATCTCTAGCTCGAGCTCTTTGATGCGTGCTGTGAGGTATTCGATGGCGTCCACCTTCTGCCCTTTGGTGTAGCCTTTATCGTTCTTGGATACGTTGCACAGTGGCCTCTTCGAAGGCAGCTTGTTCGGGTCCTTCAGGTACTTCGCAAGATGCTTTTCGAGCATTCGTACGGTCTCCTCGTGCTCTTCGATCAGCTCGGGCAGGTCCTTGACATTCCGTGCTATAGCTGCTCTTGGCATCTCGTTCGAGGCCTTGACTTCCTCTATGATCTTCACGATGCCCTCGTCGGTTCGGAGCTGTTTCGGTAGGTCCGTCAGGAGCAGTGTCCGTGCATGCAGGCTTCGCTGGTACTCTGGGCTGTCGAAGTAAGCTCTCCTTAGCCGCGTGACCGCTCGGTAATTGGTCCAGAGGAAGAAGCAAATGATCACATCGAACATGTATGCCGCCACCACGTACGCCCAGAACACCTCACTCCCACCGTACAAGTACAGCGGCGTGAGCCTCGTGAAGAACGGGACGCCTTTTGCACTGGAGTCGGCTGCCAAAAGGTTCACGGGTATGAGGATACCACAGCCCACAATCGTCAGGGCCAGGAACATGTTCCGCAGCATCCTCGTGAACCTCATGAATATAGCTGCATCCAACCCGACCTTGTCCACCAGCTGCTGCTCCTTCGTGCGGATGAGCGGCGGTATCCACCCAAACAACCCTTTCTCAACCGGCGGAGGCGCATGTTTGCTGTCGGCATACGTTGCCCGCGGCGCGTACACGATATTGTTGTAGGGTCGGAGGAGGCAGAAGAGGGCTGCAATGGCGACGGTGAGGCCGAACGAGGAGCCCAAGGAGGCGAAGAAGGTGTCTGTGGCAAACTGTCGCCCGTGTTAGCAGCGCTTCCGACCCCGATCGCGGATGTACTGTGTGTCGTACGTTGTTGTCGAAAGGCGTGGCAATCAGGCTCAAGAACTCGCATGCGGTATCGCCGCTCGTGCAAGTGATGGTGGAGGTCATGATGTCCGTCGTGGGTTCTGGGAGCAGTAGATGAACCTCCGTGATCGTCAGGTACACAAGGCACGAGGCATGCACGAAAGACCTGCCGCCGCCGCCCTACTATGTCTGAAGCGTAGCGAGTGTCCTGAAACCTCCCTCCTGCACCGCAGCAAACAATCCCTAGGTTATCCTCGAAGAAGCAGTACGCACAATGTGTTGTTGAAAACACGTCGCTCTCTCGCGCAAAGGAAAGAGAATACTGCTTTTGAATACGAGCCCGCCCGATGGATGCGGTTGGGGTAAGCTCCGCCGCTGGTCCGCTGGAGCATACGCAGGTACCTTGCGGTGCCTCGCGGAGCTCGCGGAGTCGCGGGTCTCACAGGAACTTATCGGTGGTATCTTATCGGGGACACCCAATGATCGCAGTCCTGACTCCTGGCGCTTTCGTGTTTTAGCGCCGTCCGGAATAGACTTGCCACGCGTCGAAACGGCTCTTGGCATGGCTTGGTATGGACTTGAACGGAGCAATTGTAATCCGGCGGCAGCAGTGAGCAGTAATAATGTAGTTCTGAAGTCGTTGATCCGTAAAGGATATCTCAACGATTACACAAGAGAGGTCTGAACTCTGGCGCCACCTAGGTACTTAGCGCTTGCACGCATTGCCACCACGATCCTTTGTACTTTTCTTCCAATGTACGTGCTCCGTGGAACAGTGGATCCACCCATCGACCGGAGGTCTAAACGATGCAGTGTCAGCACCAGATCGAGACAGAACCGTCCACGGGCAGTTCGGTCTTGAACTCAGATACGACTTCTAATTGACCACCTTACATTGACGAGCTTGGGTTTTCTTTCACTGTGATGCCAGTGCCAGATCGAACTGAGGAAGCAGTGAGAAAGAATGAGGGCGAAAGACATTGAGCACTATGGTACACGCGCGCCACCGCTGGCAATACTATGGTAGAGCTGGCTCATTAGATCTCGCTATCCTTGGTATCATCCCACCGTGAGCGAGAACAGCAACCATAAGCCGATAGACTGCCGATCCTTCCGTTCCGTACCCCGAGCCAGCAGAAAAGAAGCAGTCGCCCACGCTGCGAGTAAAGGGCAGCATGGTCATAGTGGAGGTCAAAGCAGGAGAGTGATGAGGTGATGGCATGCGCCTACTCCTCTTCCTCATCCTCTTCCTCCTCGGTACCCTTCTGTTCAGTTCAGTCAGTCTCGGACGTTCAGGGATACTGGCGAGCACACTTACCGCAAGGTAGACTGCCTTCTCCTCCTCGTAGCGCTTCTTGTCAGCGGCTGCCTTGGCCTCGTAGGGCACCTTCTGCTTGTCGTTGAGAGCCTTCCACTTCTCGCCGAGCTGCTTGCCGACCTCGCCTGCGAGTCGTTAGCCACCAACCTGTGCGATGACCAGCGCTGCACACTCGACATACCGAACTTGATGCCTGGGTTGTCGTCGCGGACCTTGTCACGCTGGTCGTTGGCAAAGAACATGTAGGCGGAAAGACCGCGCTTGGGCATGTTCGGGTCTGGCGAGGCGTCAGCAGTGAACACGAATAGGTTGCGCGGAAGGCTGGCTCACCCTTCTTCTTCTTGCCACCGGCGGACTTGTCGGCAGTCTTGGCGCTCTTGCGCGTGGTAGCCTTCTCCTTAGGCATGATGTCGGTGGTTTGTGTGGTGGTTTCTGAGGGTGGCGAGGTGTGGTCAGCCAAAGGTGGACACGAGAATGTACGTGACCAAGGATCAGGCGGTGAGAGAGTTACGCGACGTTGGCATGGAAGTCGCGCGCGAGCGAGCAGCTTTGTTGTCGTTGAACGCCCCATCAGCTTGCAGCTGCCGGGCGCAACACTACCACCAGCTTTGACGTCACAGAAAGCTCGTCAATGCCGCCATAAGAAAAGTCACTTACGGAATCTGTTGCGTTGCGGTTGGTTCTGGTCTGCGAAGGTGGTGCGACTGGAAGTGAGCGCGTTAGCAGTTGAAGTGATGGCGTTGATGAGAACAACGTCGAGCCTTGCGCGCAGTGCATTGCTGTGATGAAGGCATGACGCGAGCCCAACAAGAGGCCGTCGCGTCGAACGCGTCAAATCAATCGTCGAAGAGGTCGATTGTGAAACCAGAGCTCAAAGCCATACCGAAAGCTGTTGGATGGGTCCGGGGTCGCGTCACTCACCAAGTGTTTCTGAGGCGTCTCTCACTGCGAAATGTATGAGAGAAACTGCAGTGAGAAGCAACGGCGGGCGACTTTGACTATGAACCCAGCGGGGTAGCTGTCAGAATGCCGCGCAAAACGTGACGAGAAATACACCCTCGCGAGCACGCTAGACTATCTGCGCGGGAGCGAGCAGCTTCCAAGTTCCAACAACAACGCCACAACCGCACGTGCGCCTTCGCGTTTCCACGCCGACACATGCCAGGCATCACTAACACCTCATACTCAACTCAGATGGAACAGAGTCTTGGGGTACTCTCTGGTGTAATGATGACCTCAAAACACTTATGTGGGAGCGCATAAGCATTGCGCTTCTGCGGCTGCGACCCTGCATCATTCCCCTTAGCTGGTCGCTTCAACTTGCTCGTGAGGCGGGCGTAACTCCTGATTATGCCGCTGCTATTGACAACTGCAGACTCGAGTGGCCATACCGGTAGTCCTATCTGTGGCGGTGTGCCGGTCTGGACCAATACATACGCCCCTAGCAGGCGAATACGAAAGCACACCGGCTAGAAGCACGTATCTAATTCATCTCAGAGTGAACAGCCGTGTAGGGTAGACTGACCAAGAGCACATCACCAAGCAGCGAACTGCTTACCAGTCTTTCGACCTGAAGTAATAAAGAAACCGAACTGCTGATCTCCAGTTCGCTGCGACCTAATGATGAACCGGCGACCCTCAGTCCGCTTTTGATCAACTGGTGTGGGCGTTGTTTCGTGGGACCTGGGGCCAGACATCTATCGACAGACCGGGAATGCCAGCAGTCGCACACTCCAAAAAAAAAAGCACTTACAGACCGGAAATGCCAGCAGTCGCACACTCGAATGATAGCACTTACAGCGAGCACCGCGCGACGTGCCTCTGATTTCGCCGACGCCCATTGCACAAAACCGTATGCTTCAGTCCACCGGGCTTGCCTACACAGCCGGTGCGACCGCATCGGTGGCATCGACACCGCTGCTTGATAGCGCATCATGCACGTCTGCTGGGGACGACGACTTGTTTGTGCCGCCGCCGGGCTCAATCATGGAGGGTCGTACTCTCCGTCGAGCAGAGACATGCCACCGCGGATGTGGTTTCAAATTCAACCTGTACGTGTTCAACGGAGTTGGCCCCGCCAGTCTGCTATCTGAGAAGAAGCATCACATGCTGCGTTGTCTGAAGAGGCCTACCATGAGCGGCCACTCCTTCGGCCTCAAACCGTTGCAAACGAAGACGAAGCAGAGCACCTTACGGTTTTGAGCAAACCGCTCGCGGGTAGTATTGTTGACGTAGTATGACTGAATTTGCTGAAGCGACTGGCGGTAACCTGCTGCTACCTGCATACGAAGGCATATGTATTCAGTTCGATGGCTATGGATTTTGCTGGGACGCGAGGGATTGTAGCCACTACTCAGCATATGTGCGTTGCTATCAATCGCTCTTAGTAACCACTTAGCACGAGCTGTGTGCCACGACGCAAGCCGTCACCGATGCCCCAGTTGCTGTAGCTGCATAGCACCATCATCCTGAGCCTCTGAATTCCGTCCCCCCCAAAGCACCCTGCTCCGCCAATGCCAACCCACATCTCCACCGTGTCCTTTCGGCCAAGGCTTGCTACTCGTCGGATGCCGAGTCGGAGTTCGGCGTCTCTCCTATATCGCAGTGGTTAGCAGGGTAAACGATGGCGCAAAGGGGTAGACATACCTCTCCTGACCCGGATTTCCAGAGATCCACCACTCTTGTCCTCGCTGAACATGGCCGACAAGCGTTCGCGGAGATTTCTCTGGTTCCTGATGGTCCTCCACACCGTCTCAGTGTCCGCCTGGTCCTCCTCGGCTTCCTCCCCGTATGTCCCGATGTAGAACTGAGCCAGGCTGATGATCGCTTGGATCTTCGGCTTCAGCTGCGCAAGCATCGCATGCGATGGAGCGGCCTGCATGTTGCCGCCACAGAAGTCCGCACAGCTGATTTTTCCAGTGACCACAGCGCCGCCATCTGCGGCAGGCTCGAGGGTGATCTTGAGCCAGCACGCCCCAAACTTCCTCGCCTTCTTCGCGCTGGCTGGGACACTTTTCGCCTGCTTGTCTAATGTCTGCGGCGGGTCGATGCCGAAGATCTCGTGCTTGATATCCATATCATTCGGGTCCTGGAGTTTGGCGTTCTTCTGCGTAGCACGCTGCTCCTTCTTGATCCAGCGACCGATGAACTCGAAGTGGATCACAGTATTCATGTCTGGATGGTAGGCGAGGACGCTGTGCTGTGCGAGCATTGCTCGGTATGCGTCCTCGTAGTACCCGTCGTTCTTCGGCTTGCAGGGCACCTGCCAGAGGAGGGCGGGTGTACCGGCCGTAACATTGCCGTGGGTGTGGGTTGGACGGTAAGTGGTCGCCTTATGCATGTATGTCCAGATCAAGCGACGCACCTCCCAGACTTGGTCGCTCGTGATGTTGAAATACTGCATGAGTTCCCCGTACGTGATGCTGGCCCTCTCCCACACTTCGAGCACCTGAGGCTGAGTGAGTGCCGGCAGGTTGCCGCGAGGATCGTTGCCCGTCTTCAGGACTTTGACCTTTGGCGCCATCTTAGTAGAGAGTAAGATTGTTCGTGTAGCCGTGGTTATGAGGGAAGTCTTCTGAGATTGCGTGACGACGTGGTAGTGTGATGTAGGGTGTAA
The DNA here is from genome assembly GCA_035135055.1 of Oleoguttula mirabilis. NCBI lineage: Eukaryota > Fungi > Ascomycota > Dothideomycetes > Mycosphaerellales > Teratosphaeriaceae > Oleoguttula > Oleoguttula mirabilis. Next base: position 2,842 of record JAVFHQ010000040.1, on the reverse strand, counting down.
GGGGCCAGGTTCAAGTTCAAGCCGGATAATTAGTCGACAAACATGTGAAAGTGTGGTTGCTAAGCAACATATGTGGCGAATTAGTGTTGGGTTCACTCGATGCCATATTCCGTATGAAAGCTGTTTGCATTGCACGTTTCCGGTACAACTTACAAGGCTTGCTGCTCGATCAGGCGTATGCATACCACCCCTTTCAACATCCGGCAGCACCACCATGACTCCAGCGAACGGTAAACCAAGACACGAGCCAAATGCAATGGCGGGCTCCCGCGCCACCACAAATCGCAATCGCGGCGCGAACGAAGCAGTATATGAGCCAAGACGTGCACCGCGCAAGTCACGCAGGCTCGCTGCTCGATCTGGCGTATGCATACCATCCCTCCGCTCACCGCCATACACCAGTTAACTAACGATGCTGTTGTAGGACCCTTCGGATTCTAGCATCTTGGACATGATACCAGACTCGACCGCCAGCCAGACCGATCCATGTCCTCCACGCCGCCCAAGCAAGCCAGCGTCCGCAAGGGACCAGAGCTAGATATACCGCGACGGGACAACATTGGAAGCGACGATGTCCTGGACAGCGACGCCCAGCTGGACATCGAGCACGGCGCAAAGAGTACACCGGCCGACATGACATCCCGCCCTTGTGTATCCAGCACGCCATTGCCCGTTCCGCCACAACATATCGAATCCGACGAATCCGATGACGAGTTCCCAGAAGACCCCCTTGCCGAGTACACGCCCAGTCGCAAGCCACGTCAAACGTGGCAGTCGTCACTCGATCACGAGAAGGAGCCCGGTGTGCCAAGCGCAATGAGCGAGGAGGATTTACTAGACGTCCGCGAGACTGTAGGCGATTACGAGACGGCAGAGCCCGAGACTTCTATCGGGGCGCAGACATCGCTTGGATCTGAGACGGCCGTGGACAACGAGCTGTCTCAACCGGCGACTGTGGGGTCTGCAGTTGCCCAAGCACCTGGCCCGAAGCAGGAGCCGCCAGAGATGCACGAGATGCCGGCGCAACAGGAGGGATTGGCTGGGAGGGATGCGATTGCTCGCGATGACGAGGTCGTCGTGACTGATGGGTCGTTTGGCGGCGGTGCCATGGTTCCTATGGACTCGGCCTGTGAGAAGCAGCTGATGATCGATGAGGCGGAGCCTGGACAAGAGGCGCTGCTCGAGCATATACCCGCCAAGGAGAAACGCCAACGGCGCTTGCAAGTCGAGAGAACGGGCACGCCGGCTCCTATTCAACTGGCCCCAAGGCAGCCTACGCCAGACAATGGGTCTGCTCCTGTGAGCCGGCGCAAGTACAAGCGAGGCCGCCATGCCATCCAAGACACGGGAGCTGCACTCGGACTATCTCGGAATGCAACTGCAACTGCAACTGCGACTGCGCCTGCAACTGAGGAAAAGTTGCCCCCGATCCTCCGGATCCCCGTCGAGACCCTTACTGCGATCATGGAGCACGCCTATCCGGAGATGCCATCCAGCCTGACGAAGAAGGACGCCCGCACTGGCTCGACGGGCTGTTCACAACCTACTGCGATGAAGGCACATCGCGATTTGCGCGCCATCCTGGTGAAGCAGTTCTTCGAGCAGCAGTTTGAGGAACGTTTGAACCTTGCCTATGAAGAGCCGAAGCCGAGCAACATTGAGTATGGCATGGTATACACCTCTGTCCGCCGTATCCACGACACCGATGCCGATGAGCAGGACGAGCCCAATTGGCCGTACGGAACAGACGACAAGCCACTGAAGCTTTCCATCGCCATCTGCAACGTCGCGACCGCTACGTTGTGGAGTCTGAGTCGGTGGGTGGCCTTCTTCTGCGAGAAGGATCTCGCCGTGGGTCGTCGGGTGAAGGTAACATACTCGTACGAGAAAGCTGCCGGTGACTCGAAACTCTCCTGTTTCATAGAGCAAGAGGTGCCGGCTCTTTTTGAGCGGCTCGAGATGCTGGGTCGGGAACTTTACCGCAAGGGTATCAGTGGGAAGGAGCCGATCAAGGAAGCGACATGGAACTGGTTCAAGGCGGTCATGAAAGACAAAGAGTTCGTAGGGATGCAGGCGAGCGAAGCCGTGGGGATCTTGGCCAAAGTCAACGAGAAGGTATTCGCTGCCGCTACGTATAATGATGCGATGAAGGTTGGGAAGAAGAGGAAGCGTCATGGCTGAGGTTAACGGGATGGTATTCGCTGCCGATACGGCACAGGATGCGATGAAGCCGGCGAAGGAGAGGAAGTAGACGCCTCGTCGGATTGAGATAGGGCAGCGGTGTAGTTCCGAAATGTGTTCCACGTGACAGGACCAAATACAGCTGCCATACATCCTACCGCGAATCCCTCTACATCCTGCAAGCCGGGCAGCGAGCAGGGGTTCGACCCTACCACCTGCTCGCCATCCATCACTTCTTCGGCAGCATCAGAGTCGTCTGCGATGTAGCTACGAGCACATGTGAAAATCACGATCCGCTCTAAGCGCCTCCGCCAAATGTGCCTCAGGATCCACGTCTGCATCCGGGCTGCCCTCTTTGGCGGAGAAACAAGAAGAGGCATCGGGCGCAACAGTCAATGGTACGGTACCGGGCATCGCAATAGACATACAGCCACGGCGGTGAGGGTGGACTAGACCAGCGACGTAGGGTCGAGGCCTTCGCTGGCACCTCCCGGGCTACGGATATGTGTAGTGTGCATGCCCTGTATGGCCTCTGGAAACGCCGTACCTAGCAGCCCTTGGGAGAAGCAGCTTCTGGAAGTGGAATGGAAGCAGTGGAGCTGGAGGAGATCCTAGGCCGTGATCTCTAGAAACGCCGTCTCGAGGAGGAGCAGCTTCTGGG